>VZRX01002168.1:10576-24594 GCA_013398075.1 Notiomystis cincta
GGGGCAGGGATGGAGATCCCACTGTAGGGCAGGGATGGAGATCCCACCACGGGGCAGGGATGGAGATCCCACCACGGGGCAGGGATGGAGATCCCACCACGGGCTCCAGGCACGTGCTGCGGGACCCGCAGGAAATTGCTGCCTGCCCTTGCAGAGCAGGTCTGGCACCAACACTGGCATAGGAAGGAGTTTAAATGAAAGGATCTGGACGTCTCACAAAATGCGTCTGTAATTATAAGGTAGCTCCTGATAAATCCAAAATGACAGGGCAGGGATGAGGTGCCACGTCATGAATTTCTTTAATCAGGAAAGAGAATTCAGGAAATACAAAACTGTTTCAACTGAAAGGCTTGGTTGCTGCAAGTCCCTTTTCTTCATTTGGCAGGTTTGCCTGCTGGCTTCAGCCCTACAACTCTAACCACAGAGTCACCTCCTTCCTGCAGCTCGGTGTGCTGGGCACGATGCCACACCACAGGAAATACCCCTGTGGACAGTTGGGGTCAGCTGTCCCAGCCTCCCCCAGCTCACTGGTGGGGTGGGGTAAGGGGCAGACAAGGCCTTCACTCTGTGCAAGCTCTGCTCAGCAGTAACAAAAACATCCCTAAATTACAAACACTGTTTTCATCACACATCCAAAACAGTCCCACAGCAGCTTCTATGAAGAAAATTGTGTCTACCACAGCTAAAACCAGCACACCACATTTCCTAACCTCCATATAATCCAAATGGATGTGAAACACAATTTTGTTTTGTCACAGTTAACAGGAGCAAGATTATTTCCTTGGCATTTCTTAATGATCAGGATCCTTATTTAAAAGCATTAAATGCTCTTTCCAGAACTATGTCTGGGAAACTTCTATGAGAAAGTAGAATATTATAACAAATTCAGTGGGGACAGAACATGCAGACCTTGGCTGGTAATCAGAGAGTTTCAGTTCTACCACTTTGTTCATTTGCTTTCCCTTTCCATTCTGCTCCCACTCTTATTTAGTTTATGCTGTAAGATTTGCAGGTAGAAATTCTCCCCTGCTATGCATTTGCATAATTAGGCCAGTCAATAAGCACTTCTTTCATATGAATAACAATAATAAACAGCTTTTCAATCCTTAAGAATATAGTAAACAGTGGAAAGTCTACAGCCACAAGTTCAAACCCTTTAAAGAATTGTAATGCTAGTTTATATTAAACTCAAGATAAATGATAATTTTCTGCCTGATCATTTGTTTTCACAGTTTACAGGGCAGATACTCTCCTCTCCAGACGCCTGTGGGTACATTAGCACTATAAAATACTCCTGCTAATGCCTGTGGGACCATTTAATGAAAAAAATTTCCAGAGTTCACCGGTCTGAGAGCTTCCAAGAAGTTTAATATCTGGCTATATGTAAACACAAGTATGCCTCTGCTAAGAACAACCCTTGAAACAACCTGCACTCCATAGGTAATTGGTGTGGATATGCAGATAACACAGAAAAAAAATCACTGGCAGAGAGGATATTGCAATGCCCATTTGTGCAGGTTAAAGCAGTGAGCATCCCAACAGCAGAGCAAATCCTGGAACCAAAGTTTGGTGTAAAGCTGAATCTTCTTTGCCTTGTTACTCTGAACTTCATTGCATAAGATTTAAAAGAAGAGACTAATCTAAACATCCAGATCAGGGTTTTTTGACATTTTCATAAGGAACTATCACGTGTTTCATTGCAAGGTCTTGATGTCTAAAAATCAAGAAGTGACAAGTACCAGAAAAAGAAGAAAAATCAATTCAATTTATGTAAAATAAAGATGTCTGCATCAGAATAACAGGACAAGGGACTTCTGTACTTCCAAGGTGTGCTTTGGCAGGTGGTAATACTGTGGGGCTTACCCAAGTGTGTATGGGTTAATATTGAGCCTATTGACTCTTGACAGCCTGAGATAACCAAAAATACATCTTGCAACAATGCTAATAGGCAACATTTTGAGTCTTGACTAATTCAAATGTTTGCCTCCTGGTGAACTCCTGCAGTAAGTTTCTAGAACTGGGGAGTTTTGCACCACAAAACGGTGCAGGACTTGAATTCAGCTCTTTCCATAGCTAGAACTCTGTATGATTGCTAATTAATATAATGCTACTTGGTCCATGTTGTTATGTAAGAAATATTCAGCTTCATGTACATAGCATGCTTTGAGAGAGGGGAAAAGGGAACAGCACAGGCAGCAGAACATTTTCCTGAGTTACCTTGCAAACATCATGCTGAAAAGAGCCAACAGCAGTATTTTCTAAAATTATAGGGAAAGACAAGATGTCCTTAACTGGAAGGAAATAATTTACCTGCCTTTTATGATCACCTGCTTTTATGGAGAGAGTAAAAATTTTAAAAAGAGAATTTTGAAAATCTCTCAGTGGAGAACTTCTACCCTGTATCACACAGATGCATTGGAGAAGGCTGGAGACAAAGCAGAGGATTTTGAAGCCTCAAGCACAAGATACCATTTAGGCAGCATTTACTGCTGGAGTGTGATCCCACAGCCCCATTTACCACAAATTCTTGCTGACTGTATTTGGCAGCATAAGGCCTTTGGGGTCAGGGTGCTCACTTTACAGTTTTGCCCTTGGAGTCTCAGAAGTAAGGAAGCATTTCAAACCTTGAGCTTCAGAAAGAATTTAAGAAATGCACAAGAGAGCCAACTTTTAAATGAACTGGAAAGATTTTATGAGGACAGAAGATCAACAAGTGACCAGGACTCCAACTGTGAAAGAAAATGTGAGAAACAAGCACCTCTTCTAGTGTGAAATTGGTCTAATTCTTGGGGCCTTTAGAGTGGCAGTATCAAGCAACTGGCCAATATCGTGTACACGTTCTGCCATCCACATGGCATCAAGTCCATTACCACACTCTGTGAAGCAGTCCAGTTTGCCACAGGTTTGTTTAACCCCTCATTTCAAGGTGGAGATGGAGATTTTTTTCCCCTCACCCAGAGCTGAATGTGTCTTTCTTAATGCACCTGGAAGGCAGTCTTAGCATGCACCTCAGTGCTGCACACAAGCAAGTGCAGAAAAAACCTCATCCAGCCAGGGGTTGCAGGTGCACCTGATCTTAAAGGGGGTTTAAAAGAGAGGTGAGGACAGACTTTTTCTTAGTGCTGGTAGAGATACAGCAAGGGGTAATTATTTTAAATATACTGAAGAGAATTTTTACAATGAGGGTGGTCAAGCAGCAGCACAGGTTGCCCACACAGGAGGTGGATGCCCTGTCCCTGGAGACATTCAAGGCCAGGTTGGATGAGGCTTTGAGCAACCTGGTCTAATGGAGAGTTTTCTTGCTTATTCCAAGGGGGTTGGACTAGGAGGCCTTTAAAGAGCCCTTCCAGCCCAAACCAGCCTGTGTTTCTATAATTGCTGGGTGCATGGGTGGGCAGGAAACTGCAGCTGCATCTTGAAAGGGGCCCCTACCTCAACAAAGCTCTGAGCAAGCTGCTAAGCTGCTGATCACCAATATGGGGCTCACAGAAAGGGTGAAGGCTGGCACACCACTTTGGATATTTAGACATCAAATGTATTTGCTGGCTTTCATTTAGAACATCTGAAAATGCATTTTTATAGTTTTGGGGGGGTTTCTAGCTGTGATTAATGAAAGAAAATAGAATTTTGTCAAACCCAGATATGAATGATGACCCAGCTCTATCATGCTTCTCACCCTGCCCTCCTCACCATCAGATAGAGGAAGAGATGTCACTGGGTCTGCTTTGGGATCTGCCAGTGCTCCCAGTCTGTGCTCGTGCTAAGAATTGAAACAAATCTGCTACTGCAAGATACTTTGATAGTGAAAAAAGCAGAATAACTCCTCCTTGCCCCTGAGAAGATGCTCCTTCTATTCCAGCTGCCTTTACTGCTTCACTGGCAACCTGCAAGAGGAGCACTCTGAGGTGTGTGAGTGACTGTGTCTCTCTCTGGTGGGCAAGGCAGGTAACACTGCTCCCCAGCAAACAGAGACACAGATTTGTTAAACCACTGCTCTGATGCCTTTGCCAACACCAATTCCTATGAGATCCCAGTTCACAAAGCAATATTGATCACCTTTCTAAAGGGTGGAATTTCCACAGTGATATTGCTGAAGGAAGGAGGAACATTTTTTCGAGAAGAGGTATTTGAAGGAAAATAACCCTCCAAGGAGCATTCATTTTCAAATCAGTAACACACAAGTATGGCTAACTCACAAAACAGCAGCCAGTTATATATGCAGATTTCAATGAGGCTTTTAGGAGAAACAATGGGGCTGGTTTTAAGGGTGGTTGGCCTGTCCAAGTGAATTTCTCTGAATAGATACAATGCTGTAGTGCTGAATGGATTCAATAGTCCTGTCTCAAACATGGCCAGGAGTGTCTGGAAGTGGGTGGAGGTAGAAAGAGCTAGTGGGACTCTTCTTATGGTTGACTCAGGCTGCCTCCTCCAATCCTTTCTTTGCCCTGGCAGGGGCCACACTTTCCTTCCCCTTTCCCTGTGTGACAAGTGTCCCTCTCTGCAGGAACATTCCCCATCTGGAAATAATAGAATGAAATTTTTTAAAACTGTGGGCTCAAAAAATTTCAGGCATAACTTTGTCTGAACAAGATGTCTGGGTTGCAGAAGACTCTCCTAAGGGAAGTGAGTAATATCTTGGCACCTTGGCTGTTTGAAACTGGGAAGGAAAAATACATCCACGGATAGAATATAATGTAGGAATCAATCCTGCCTTGGCCTCTGTAAGGAAAACAAGTGACCTTAATGATCTATTCTCTCTCTAGAGCACTCACAGAGAAAGCCGTGCTCGCTCCAATTCATCTCTGTGCCCAGCACATAACACAATGGACCTCACTCCTTGGGAAGCTCTAAGTGCCACTGAAATACAAATAAACAAGTTCTGCACAAGATGGTGAGGGCACCAGCAGCCTACAAAAAGCAGCTCTTGGGGGCCACACGAAGGCTCAGAGTGGGGGGTTGTGCAGCAGGAGCATTTAGGTAAAGGAAATTAATTTCCCTTGTAAGATATGCTTCAATTCAAAATGCCTGCCTCCTTTTTGCCATTATAAATTTCACTTGCACACTCCTATATGTGTCAAAATAAAAACACAATGGCTGCAAGCTTGCAGGTGACACCATTGAACAATTCCATAAAATGCAAGACATGAGGCAGAAATATAAAAATAGCTGCAGGCCATGATCTGCTCTCAACTGTTTATGTGCTGCTCCATTAATAGTAATAGGAGTTAAGTGTGCAGAATAAAGTGACAGCTATTGCCCCTCAGCTCTGCCAACAGTTCTCAAGGTCCAGCCAGCCCTTCTTGGTGCTGCACTGCCACTGGACTCCAGGGAACAGCACAGTCCATCTGCTCTAACACCATGCAGGGTGTTTTTCAGATTCCTGTCTCCAGTCTCACCACGAGCTGCTGTAACATGAAAGCAACCACAACAACAACAATAACAGCACAACCTTGGTGTGCTCGTGCCTTTCTCAGGAGAGCGATGCTTTGACAGAGTTTTGAAACTGAATGTGGTACTAAAAAGTGGATTTGGGTGTCCTGAAAAATATCCTTGAAATTTTTCAGCTGAGAAAGCCACAGACAATACATGGAATATGATTGCCATGGTAGTTTTTTATCCCAGACAACTCATTGTTTTGGGGTTTTCTGGGGGGAATGGTAATATTTTTTCTCTTTTTGGTGATATTGTCCATTACCTCTCTGTGTTCTGAGAAGGAAATTACAAACCCTGCAGGAACAGCCTTAGGACAGTCTGCTCTCCAGGTGGTAAAAGAAATGATAATGATTTATTGAACTGGATAGTTCTTAGGATGTGTCACTTTCTCCTTACCAAATTTTTAAAAGCCAGGCAGCTAAAATACTCCCAGTGGCACAGAGTTGATGTTCAGCTAACCTCCCCTTCTAGCTACTTCTCTGTTCTTAGTCCACATTTTCCAAACAATTTTCCAATGTGTGTTGAAATAAATTTTTAAATACAGCTCACCTAAACTTCCCTCCAGCCTCCACTGCTGGCAGCAGGAAGTTCCTACCAACTTCAGATGCGTGGAATCAGGCCAGCTGCAAGGAGTTGCCACCTTGAAGTGAACTCCTTGAAGCTTTTACTGCTCCTAAAGTTGAAACACATAAGTGTGTGCTCACACATGCAGAAAAAGTATCCTTTTTTTTCTGTCTGATCCACCTTAGAAGAGATCACATTTGGATATTTTGCACACTGGGGTGTCCTTGCTCTGCTGCAATTAGCAAAGCAAGCTCTGAGCTGAAGGGTGGAGAGGAGGTTGCACTCTGCTCCCTTTGCTGGTGGTCTGCTCTGCTAACCCCAGCTCCACCCCACACCATCACAGTCCTTGCAGCCCTACAGAGCCTGGATTTTTATGCAAAAGCAAACAGAAACACTCGTGGGACACTGTGCAGACACCACCCCTTGAGGGGCTCTCAGGGACCTCAAAGGAGAGAGATGCTGAGGCAAGGCATTTACTGCAAAATGAAAACTAAAGTCAGACCTGCAAGGTAGATTTGCTTCTAATCCACAATTTAAAGGGAGTTATTTCTCCCTCCTGCCCCTACTGTGCTGCCCACTGTGCAGGCTGGGTACTTAGGCTTGGCTCTAGAAGCAGAACTTGAAGCTTACTGTGCCTTTTGAAAGAAAATATCTGAGGGCCTCTTATATCTCTTTATTAATAGGTTTTGACTAATCCTCTATTCATTGATGTCCATTATAAGATTATACAGCTAAAATTAAGTTAGTGCATACAGTATGTCTACAATGAATTCGATAATTGTGTGTTTCCAAAGGAAAAAAAATGTTCAATAATTAGGGCTGAGATCAGCAACTGGCATCACAGCCTTTGTTGACTGAGAGATATTGCTAAAGTGTGGCAGCTTTACTTTGCCTGCACAAGTTAAACCCCCAAATCAAGGTGGTTGTGCTCTCTTGGAAGAAAGATTAAGAAGTGAGTAGCATGCACAGGGTGCAAACATGAATTTTGAGGAGGAACCAAAGCCCCAAGCTGGCACCAGTGCTAAGTATGGTGGCAGGAGCTGTTCTCAGAGAAGAGATGTATTAGCAGTTCTATTCAAGCTTTATTTCTATCTAGGATTTGATAGATGGCAGCAGGTCAGGAAGGCCAAGTGGTCCAAGGCAGTGCTGCTTTTTATGAGGAAGAACCTTTAGAAGATGCTGAGTTAGTGACTTTAGTTTATTTTGTATCCAGGGTCTATGAGCAGGCTTGACTGATGGAGAAATCTTCCATGCTTAAAACAAGAAGATGAAAATGTGGATTCTTCCTGCCATATCATTGCACAGGTAGGGAAAATCTGGTTACAAGTGCTCATATGAGGAACTTCCATGAAAGGCAAAAGCTCAGCATAAAAATAGGCAGCTAAGTACAAAAGGGAAGTTAATTTTACCAAGAATGGTCAATACATTTTACTTCAACTAGTTGCAAGCTGTGCTGAGCAGGTAAATTTTAAGAGCTTTACAGGACACCTGTTTGTAACTAAAACAGCTTTTTGGTTTTAAAATCTCTCCCCTGTTTTCACAGGTTTTCCAAAGTTGTTCCCTGGTCCTGACTGGCTCGTCCTGCTCTGCCCATCTATATAAATGCTATAAATCAATTCTCTTGGGGACTGGCTATCAAAACACAGGGTCACATCTGCAGCCCAAAAACTCATATTGACTGGTCCACACTTCACAGAAATATGGGCTGCAGAACCTGGCCTTCCCTCACAGCCTCAGTCTGTCTCATTAAAAGGGGAATCACTGAAGGAGCTGCTCCAAAGAAGCCAACAATGAGAACTTCCATCCCTCTGTGTTTGCAGGGAGTGAAACTCTGCCCGTTTCAAAGTCAGGGATGTAATTGACTTTGACATACAGAACCAGAAATTTCACATTTTAAATAGATTTGACATGATCTCTGCAGATGCCTAGAAGAGCTGCAAGACCATCACAAATGATTTCCCTCTCTGGATATGATATATTGAGCTGACTCATGCCACTCACATTAGCTGTGTTTCTTCACAAACCTAATCTTTCAATTTTAAGTCCCTGGTATATCTATCAGACCTGAATGGGTCTGGATTTATTTAGTAATAGACACTGATAACTTCCAGAGCAAGGGATGACTGAGACAGTGCTTCCAGACTTTAAGCTGGGGGTTCTGATTAAATATCAACTACATTTTTCTCTGTTACATTTTGCCACATAATATTTTGCTTTCATTCTAGATTTTTTGTTGGCAATGCAGGGGATGCAGAGCACCACAAGCTGGCTAAAGAGCCCCTTACAGAGAGAAATTCCCCTTGGAACAGTAGGTAAAGGCATTTCCTCCCAAACCCACACAGCTCTGAGCAGTCAGCGAGCCTCCTAAAAACCAGGGAAGAGCAAAGGAGGAAAGAGAGGAGTGGATCAGACCAGGCAGCTCACTGCTAGGGCAGGTCTGGGGTCCTGGATGATACTTCCCTTTCCTCAGTGAGGGTGTTACCTGCCTCATCCAAACATGAATGATTTTCTCTGGATTAATTTTACACTTTCTGAATAAAAAATAAAAAAAATCTGCCAGAACCAAATATATGAGATTTAAATAAGGACTAACTCTTTGGTACTCCTATAGGAAGTGGGACATTGTGTTCAGCCACAAGCCAGGCTGGACTCAGCATTTACCCCCTGTCACCACGCTGGTGCTGGCAGTGCCTCCAGCCAGCCTGCCAGGGGAAGCCCACACAATTACTGCAGCTTAACTTTCACAGCCATAAAGTGTCAGATGGTGATTTGTGCTTCCAGAAGTGCTCTGAATATGCTTTATTCCTGTCCTAACACTCCAAAATCTGGAGCAATTCGAATCATTGTGGGTAGCTGGAGCTCCCAGTTTTCTTCCTTATGATTGCACTGACTCAATGAGATGTTGCAGTGTGTTTAACAGAAATGGTGAACACTAAATCCCTTGCTACATGCAGTATCTGCAGTGACATTCATGCAATAGCCATTCTGAACAGCAGAGCAACTTGAAAAAAAAAAAAGGCAAATTCTTTCTTTCCTACATCCGTGAAAAGAAAGAGAGATCAAGTCCTTTTATTTTATGTTACTGGCTATAAACTGGCCCAGCCTTCATAATCACACAGAGAGACAGAGCAGAGAGGGATAAACACAAGAGATGCATGTCTCTGTTTGTAGAAAAGGGGGAGTACCAGAAAAACAACTAGGAAAAAATCCATTATGAAAATATTTTACATTCTGTCAGCTTTTGCCTTTGTCAGGGAAGAAGTAAAAAGGCAGGAGAGCATGATATTAAGATGCCACTACCTAATAATTTCTTGATAATTGCCCTTCAAGAGCAAATGACAATGAAATGAGTAAGGTAGAGCTTTCACCCACTCTATCCTGATTTAGGCAGTATTCTTTGGTACACACTTCCTTTGAGTAAACAGTACCTATAGTTATACAGGATCTATTCTCCCATTGATGTGCCAGGGATTTATGTAGGTGAGTCCCATTAATGTTAATGGAAGTTATGTGTGTAATTCCCCTTTTTCAGCAATGAGAGAATAGACCTTTATGTTTCTAAGGTAATTACAGCCTTAGCTCTGGCTAGGCTGTTCTCCCCACCCTCCCCCCTTTGATAACTTCCTTGCTTCCCTCCCCAGCATTGACTCTGGGAGAAAAAAAAGGGATAAATTCCTCCATTCAGAAAGGAAAATTGGAGAAATAGCTGAAAGGTGAAACAAATGTAACTAGATCCACTCATTGTGTGAAGGAAATGCAAATACAGGAAGCCAATCCACATCCGCTACCTTTGCTGTGCTTTTGGGGACAGATGTAGATTGATTTTCCTTAAATTGTGTATTCACTGGGTATTCACTGTTTTCTAGGCATGTAGGTTATTTAGAGAGAACAAGGGTGGGTTTTTTGGTACTTCATTGTTAAGCAGTTTTAGAAAAACTACTCATTTTGGTACTGCCAGACTTCTGCGGAGAAAGGTAAAGTGAATAGAGATTTTGGAGAAGGAATTAATTGATTCACAAAACCACTGTTATCATCTGACTCTGAGCTGGGGGTAGTGTGTCCCACGTGAGAGGTGAAACACTCTGGAGTTTTGTAGGACCTCCTTTAGGAGGTTTCTTAGCCCTGGGTTCAAGGCCAGCAGGTTTCAGAGGATGTGCTGTAGGGTGAGCCCTGCCGACACCTCTCCTAGATTTTAAACATTATGTTTATGTTCTGTTCCTGATTACTTGACAGATTATCTCTGAAAGCCATGTGCCAGCTTTTGCATTAAACCTCCTCATTCCTGAAAGACAGCCACCAGAGTTTTCCATTTAGAGCAGGGTGGCAGAAGTTTGTCTCATTGACAGACCCAGAGCGTGCCGGGAACACCTGTAATATTTACTCTCTTCATCCTTCTGGGCATTTCTGACAACAAAATCACGGCAGTAACATTCTGCCTCCTCCTGAGGAGATCGGGTTAGTCCTGCAGTCCTGCTGCTCCGTTTTGATCCCTGCCGTGGCTCTCCAAAGCTGGCCCAAGGCCCCTCAGGAGGGATGGGTGGGGGTCCCTGCGGAGCTGGGGAGGGCTCTGAGGCTCTGCCCTTGCTGCTTCTCTGCCTGCTGCCCCTGGTGTGCCTTCCTTCCTTCCCCAGCACAGCAGCTGGCACCACGCACAGCCCGGCCCCTCCCTCCCAGCCGCCTGCCTTCGCCGGCTGCTGACAAAAAAAGAGGAACAAGGAGGGTTTTTGCACGCTGGAAATGTGCTGCCCTCCCCAGCCCCGTGCTGCCGGTGCCTCCAGCCATCCTCGCTGCCAGAGAGGGCTTTACAGTGAGCAGCATCCTCTGAGTGCCCATGTGAATAGGTGTGAGCGTGGTCCTGATTCTCACCAGCATCCCCCGAAAGCCTTGGATGCAAATTCAAAAGCAAAAGCTGCAAATTTAGAAATTCCTGGAAGCTACGCAGCAGAGAGCTCAAAGTTCTGTGGGTGCACCAACAGGGGCAAGGAACGCCACTGCACACTCTCACTCCTTTTTCATTCTTTTTTCCCTTTTGTTTAAATTCTTTCCCTCATCTTTTTTTCCCCCCAGTTGCTACAGAACTCAAGGGGGACAGAGGGGTGCCCATCAGGATCAGGCCCTCATTTAGGAATCCTTCTACTTTACTAATCTCCTGCAAAAAGGAGTTGTATACTCTCGTGGTTCTCTGCCACCTGGCAGGGATAACAGAAAATATCCAGCAGTTTCTTATAGGCTCACCCAGAGTTTAATACCCCTCCTGCCACATCAGGAGAAGAAAGGAGGAGTGGGTGGAAACTTTTTTAAAGTATCAAATCAGTCAAAATGCTGATTTATTTTCTTAAAAGCTTGGTGGAGATTAACCCCTGTGACATTTACAACACACATACATTAACTGGATTCAATACCACTAGAGCTGTAAATGTGAGGGGGAGTGGAGGGAAATGATTGGAATGGGGAGAAAAAAAAAGTTTGACATATTCACTATACACTCACCTCCCAAAAGAGGAAGGAGTGGTTTTCAGAGGCTGCTTCTCTCCCTGTTATTTTTTTTTTAAAGTGCAGGAATACTGAGTGGAAAGTAGAGATTCACACACACCAGCAGCAGCTCATAGGCAAGGCTTCATCTGAAAGCTTTCTCTGAGCAGTGCAGTGAAAAACAAGAACCATTTGGTGCTCTGGAACAGTTGCTTTTCACTCCCCTTTAAAATAAATACTATTTTTTTAATGTTTCTAATGATCTGCTGTGGTTTTCAGCCCTTTCTTTGAGGTAAGGTTTGTCTTCTGCTCTGACCCTGTGCAGTGCCAGAGAAGCTTGCAGAGCTGGGGGAAACAAAGTGGGGTTTGCAGCAGGATTTTTTGGGTTAGTTTGTTCAGTCTCTTTTGCTGCCTCAGTTCAGGCAACTTCAGGGTTTTTCTATAAGGAGGAATTACATGGATGACCCTGGAACAAGCCCTGCTCACCTTGCTCATGTGAATAAACAGTTCAATTCAGGAGATAGAGCATGATTTACTTGAAGATGACTCACAGACCGAGGTCCGGGTCTACAGAACTGATTCTGATTTTTTTTTAATTAAAACTCCTCAAACATGCCACCTTTTCAACCACGGATGCTCTGTGCTTGCTGAGCAGCTCCTCCAGCACATCTTAGGGCGTGCACATGGAAACACTCACTCAAATCCTGTCTCCTTGAGTCCCTTTGAGTTCTTTCCTGCCTTTGCTTTCATTGCAAAGAAGTTATTTGAAACAGAAATAGACCCATGAAACATCCAAAATTATTGAAATATGTCTGTATACTTTAAAAAGACAGATATATTCTGGGAAAAGGAATGTTATCAGACTTTTTACTCTGCAGTGAAGTTTTAACATTTCCCTTCATTTAACTTTTCTCCTTCCAAGGGAAATTTTTTCTAGCTCAATCATCTTCTTTTTCATCAATTTTTAAGATGCTTTTGTGGTCCCACCTTATTTCTGAGTTATACCTTACCACAATACTTTCAAGCAGCTGATCCAGAAAATGCCATGCCAGAGACAGAGTAATTTTATCACAATGAGAGCAGTGAATCAGGCATTCAAATCAAAAAGGCACCTTGAGACAACTGATCGAGATTAAATTCTGATAGCCACCCTTCCTAAATTTGGCAATAAAACGTTCTTATGTTTTTATATGAGTCTGGGAAATGCTAACAAAGTGATTTGCAAACTTCAGATGCCCAGCAGTGTTTTAGGAGATGGGCAGGAGAAGGCAGCCCTTTTTGCTGCTCTCTCCAAACGGATACTCCACATTTCTTAGGCGCTTTGTGTTCGGGGGGTTGGTTTGTTTGTTTTACAGTAATTGTGCAAGAATCGTGTCTTTGTCTTACCTTCCAACTCTAACCATGGGCCCCTGTTCTTTGAGCAGAAAATCTCTGCTGATTAAGGAATCTAACATTTTATGTGCCCTTTTTTTCCCCCTTGTACTGCAAAAGCTCATGAAAAAGTACATCTGAGCAGTTGTTCTTTGCTGAAAGAATTGCTACTGTAGCTTCTTTTCTGTGTACATTGCTGTGCTATGGAAGCTTTTATTACTGGGTTTTTGCATTCAACACCTTGAAACACTTCCATGAAAAGAGTCTCCTAAGTGTTTTGTCCTTGCCTAAAGCAGTGTCTAATGAAAAATAATCATTACGAGCAAATTCGGAGATGAAAAGATACCAAATATATCCTACTCAGAAACTTGCATTCAGAAGATTATAATAATACACCCAGACTGTATATCTCTCTACTTTATCAGGCTGTGGGAGGCAAACTCCTTTGACCTATGAAGTTGATCTGTGAACTGTGTCAAAAAATTCAAAACCTCACGGTTGAGGTTTGTGCATTCTATTAGCATAATTTACCACCCAAGCTGTAAATGTACACTTTGCACAATGGCATGCTGAACAGATAGCATTTTACAACTTCCTAAGGGGGAGTGTTTATATCTAACATTTCTTGTGTACATTTGATTATAAGTTTGCTATAATAGCTGCCTTTTTTCCCTTTTCCCGTCCTTCCCGTCCTCCCTCTCCTCCCCTGCCCCCGCCCTGGTTGCTCTGTAAGTACCTAATAAAAAAATATCCTCTTTACTTCAGGTCCTGGGTGCTTATTTGTGCCACAGGATGGGCCAGCAGAATCCATAGGGAAACTAACTTTGGTCTGGATTCACCCATCTCCTCCTGCAGAGGACAGAAAGAGAAATGTCAGCCCCTTGGGTTGCATTTGGGTTCCTTCAGGTCCCCAAAACAGAGTTTGTGCATTGGAAACAACAAAATGGAAGAAGGAACCAAACCTGAAGCTGAAATATAAGAAGATCTTGGCTTGTTTTTTTTTTTTTTTTCCTTTTTGGCTGTGTGTGTCTGTGTGTGTAAAGGGTGTTTGTGGAGCTTCCTTCATGTTCCCAAAGCTTTGTATGACCGATTCAGAACCAGCTAGATGATGTGTGCCATCCCCCCCTCTGCCATAACCCCTCTGGCTACACCCTCCCCTCGCTTTTTTTTTTTTTTTT
>VZRX01002168.1:24630-44058 GCA_013398075.1 Notiomystis cincta
AAAATGTGTTGGAATGCTCAGTGCTGCTTTTCACTCTCTTTTCAATGGGCCCTTTAGTTTTTCACACCAAGGTGTCCTTTGGGGTGCCAGGTCAGGCTACCAAAACAGCTTCTAGGAGGGGATTAGGACCAATTAACATCTTTGTACACAAAAGCCACTGGCAGCTGAACAGGCGGCCTGGTGGCCTGCTCGGGAGCTGCATTTTAAATAGGGGCCTTCTGTACTTGAGCTCAAGTGGGAAGAGGCGGAGAAAGTTTTTATTTATAATTGAAAATGCTGCTCCTGGATAAAGTCTAATGAAAGGCAGAGTGGTGTTCAAAAGTATCTAACAAATACCATTTGAATATTGGCCTTTATTGTATGATTTCCATCAAGGATAGCATAACAATATAGTCATTTCTCCTACATATTGAGATGAAGTGATTTTTCTTGTAGAGGAAAACAGCTTCAACCACACATTGCATTGGCCCTTCTGGGTTTCATTTCATGTTTTAAATTCAGCTTTACGTTGAAGATGCCTGGTAGGATGGCCATAAATCTGGTTTTGAAGGGAATCCTGCCCTTCATTTACATGATCCACCAAAGCTCAAGTCCATGGAAGGAAAAAAAAAAAAGGGAGAATTAAAGTATATGCATCAGGATGGAGGGGGAGGGAGTTCTACAGGGAATCACAGTGTTTCATATGAGAAAATTTGCATTTATAACCCTTGGGTTTGTGCAAAGAGGAAAAAAATAAAGAGCTCCAAGTCTGAATTCAGCTGAGTCAGACCCTTGGCACAGGTAAAGGCCTTAGCAGCTTGGCCCTGGGTGCTTTGCACCTGACTTAATATCTTTACTTCTGCTCTGCTTTGTTTTCATTGCATATCACTTCTAAACCATCACTCCTGCAATCTGATCAGGCATTAAAGCAAAAGGGAAGGGAAAGAAATATATGGTGTGAGAATTACTATGGTACAAAACCCAGCAATTTACAAGGGCTTGTAAGTGGGAGCTGTGTGAACTCGCAGCGATGCCATAATGCTGGTAATGAAACTGATTTCTGTATTTTGGGGATGAGCTGCTTTCAAACACAATATTTCTAATCACTGCATAAGCATTCCTCCTCCCCCTTCCAGAACAGTAATCACAGGACACCTTTGTGTACTTTTATCACTTGGAGAGAAAAGTAATTTCTGGGAGTTTTCTAACTGTGTGTGTGGAAGGGGAAAGATGCATGACAGGAAATAACAGCACAAATGTAACAAGTTCAGCAGGCAAGTGAGTACTGGCATCCTGATTGATATGATTTCAAATTAAGGAATTATAAGGTGGAAGGATGGTGCACAGAAGTCTCAGAGAGACTTGCAGCCGACGGGCTGAGAGTCAATCAGAGGGAGATGAGAACTTCAGCCTGTGCTGGTGCACACCAAGGATGCAGGCTGCTAGAACAGCACTGGAGTAGTTATTTGCCACTGGTTTAATTCACATATTTTTGGAAAGCAACAAAAATATGGATTTCTCTCTGGACTGACGTGAACAGAAAAACCCTAATCACGATCATTTTCAACCTCCTGGTTCATACAAATAACGAGAGATTCCACTTAGCACGACGTTCTGCAGCAAACATTAATACACTCGCTATGTGTGGCTCTGCTCCTTCCTACCCCCTCTTTAGTTTCAGATACTGTATTGTATTTCTTCCGACATGTTGATTCTACCTAATGTTAAATGGTAATTGGCAGCAGTATAGGTGGGGAGAGAAACATTGTTATATTTTGTTCATTTTTCACACTTCAGCAGTTATTCCTTTCTCTCCACGGCTGTACGCTTATTAGTGTATGAAATGCAGGTGTGTGGGAAATGGCAAGCACACATTGACAGGTTATTTTGTTGGCCACTGCCTAATTAGTAGCATAGTGGATGCACCCTGCTAAGCTTTAGTGTGGTGCAGTAGAGCTGGTCTGTTCTAATTTCCTCACAGCTTTGATATTCAGCAAGAGATTGACGGTTCGCACAAAGAGCCAAAGCGCGACGGAGGCCTGCAGAAACAATGGCCCTTCTTGCTTGTAGACACCACAGATGTGAGAGAAAGCTGACTAAAAACAATCGGCCGACACTGTCTAATTGTCTCCAATGTCAGCATCATTAATGTTTTCCCATGTAAAAAGTAAAAGGCCAAGGTTGTATCCTCCCTTTATTTTGAGTCACATGATTATGTAACTTACTGAGATTCAGATTAAGTGTTAATTGTATTTGTGCAATAAAGAAACTGAAGCTACCTTGAATTTAATGAATATGTACTTAATTAATTTTGACAGCCTTTATCTTTATTACCTATTGAATAATCACAATCAGAATTAATAACATTTATAGGCAATTAAAATTACAGCCTATTTAATGATAATATATGTTTACATCTTTTGCTGAGATACAAATTATGAATACTTATTAGCAAAGAAGTTGTTTCCCTGCCAGGAGGGTTTCTTGTCTGTGTTAACAGCAACAAACAACAATAATCAGTTCAATGTGTAATAGTGCCTTTCACATCAGACAATCTCCCAAAGCACTGCACAAGGGCACATGAGAAAAGGCTTCATGGAATTTAAAGGTAATCACTAAATGGCAAAAATTGTAGTGTGCCTGGAACAAATGCTTCAAAATTACATGCAATAAGACAAGGCCAACAACATTTGAGCAGTTTCAAAGCCTTATTTTCTTGCAGAAAAAATAATGAGAATAAAAAGGGTCCACTGAGGATGCAACTTCAAACTCCTTGCTGACCCAGTGATACCAGACCAAAGATGCAGTAGCTACAAAACAGAATATCTCCACTGGTACCAGCGTGGCTAAAAGCCTTTGGGCACTGAGACCTTACACAGAAATCCTAATTCCCTGGTACTACAGAGGGAGTACAGACACAGCTCTGATTCTATCAGCACCCACAAGAGCAGGCAGCTCGATGTGAAATAGAGTAAATCATACAAATAAAGATGCTTTGGAACAGCAAGGCCTCACTTGTAGTCCAGGACTGGTAGGGGGTTGTTGCAAAATTAAAAGGAAAAGGAAATAGGTTGTCCAAAGAAGGAAGGAGGATCAGGCGTGGGGTTTGACAGGTGTAACTCAAACCACCAAATGCACCAGACAGAAATCAAGTGGTGCATGTGGCCACAGAGATGCTGCACACACCTGCACACTCACTCACTCACTCACTCACTCACTCACTCACTCACTCACTCACTCACTCACTCACTCACTCACTCACTCACTCACTCACTCAGTCTGCACAAGCCATTTCGCTCTTTGGATGCTTGTTTTCTTAACATCTCACCTTTGTCATTGTCCCACCACAGCCACTGCCTCAGAGAGCTGCAACTTGCACCAAATACTGGGACTGTGCACAGCCCAGCTCAGCAGAGAACTGGGTCTGATGCCAGTGACTTATGAGAAACAAGCAGCTCCCTCAGTAGGCCTGAACACATGGCAACGTGATAATTCCCGGTGATGCAGGATTCCAAAGATGCATTCCAGACTCTCAAGCTCAGAATGAGCTTTGCTTTGCTTTCCCAATCTGCCATCCCTTAGTGCCCACCTTGGTTTTGCTGGGAGAAACTACTTTCTCACTTCTGTGCCCCAAATCATCAGGCACAGCCACTTGAAAAACCTGTGTCAGCAAAGTGATACTGAGTACCTAAAATCCCACTGCAAGAGAGAGCAGGGGGGCTGGCTGATAGCTGGGTGACACCCATGTCTCAATCCCAATGCCCAACACATGGCTTGGTTTATGCTAATTAAAAAAGCCAGACCAAAACAAGCCAAACCAAATAAAACCCCAAAGCACCAAACAAGCAAGATGCAACACGGCCCTTGTGTTATTTAATGTATTTTGAAAGTTAAAAAGAAGCCCTAAAAATGCAATTATTTCTGTCTCAAGCTACAGTGTGCCTAAGAAATACCAAGGGCCACCTCCAGTGTAGTGCAAACATGGCCCATCAAGATGCCCTAGCCCTGAGCAGCCAGGTTATAAACCAGACTGAGCCTGTTGACCCTGGGGACAGTGGTTTATTCCTGGACTTCCATTGTTTATCAGCATAGATACAGCCTTTGTAACACCTTCTGAATGGTCAACCATTAGAAACCAGCACTGACTTCAAGGTAAGATTCTGCCCACTCCCTTCTTGCATGGGGAGACAAATAACCAGTTACTGCTGGGCATTGACAGAACAAATAAACAATACATCACTTTATAATAGCTACTGTGCATGAAATCATTATGTTATATTATAAAATCAATCTCTATATATTGTTATGCTATTTGTTAAGCTGTGAAGCATAAACAGTATTTCCACAACACTGATTGCCTGCTGTATTCTCTTTATTCCAAAGCAAGATCTGCCTCTTAAAGCCCATAATTCATCAACTTTATTGCTCTTAAGACATTGACTTCTCTTTTCCATCAGGCATAAGGAAGTGAATCATTCATCCTTTATGCAGCTGTGTGCTCTTACAGCATCTTTTTTTTAAAAAAAGTGTACTTGGTTGTATTTAGGATAATTGAGAGCTCAAAGCTGCGTTCCTTCAGTCTGGGGTTGAACATTAACCTTTCCTGCACTGCAGAGCTACTCAGAAAGTGCAAACCAGGAGCACATGCTGCCCAGAGCAGAAAGTGACCAGCGAGTCCAGGCTGTGTTTGACTTGTGATGCAATCACAGCCAAAGGTGAGACCTTGGGGACTGGTCTACAACTGATTATATTCCGGGATTTGGATTTTTTTTTTTTTTCATTATAAAAGTGCTGGAGTTCAGTCCCAGCCAAGCAGTAAATGTTCAGTTATTGGCTATAAGATGCTTTTCTCTACATCCCCAAGAGTGTAATGTACTGCAGGGTGAGCATGCCTGAAAGCAAACACAGAGTGTCAGAGGAGCTGAGACCATGCCCTGCATCTGTAACTGAATACAAGACTCCCAATGAATGGATAAGTTTTTTGTAGCTGGAACTACAGCAATGAGAGCTGGAATCTGTTGTGTTCCAGAAGTCCTGGCCCATGTGGAGGGCTGTGCCTTGCCATGGGACATCCCCAGTGCCCCCTGTGCTGCACAGAAACGTGGGCCAAGCAGGGCCTGCAGCACAAATGCACTGCTTAAAGCACAGCAGCAGGCTCCAGCTTATTGAGGAGAGCTGCCCAGCACCACTAGCCCAGGCACAACGTTTGTTCTTGCAGCAGAAGACACTCCAGTTATCCTTTTCTCAGATATCATTTACCTCAGAAGCCAGGATTCCTTTAATTGTGGTTTGCATCAACAAAAAGGAGGTATCAGCTTGGTTTTCCTCAATTCATTTACTGCAGAGGATAAACTCCAGGGCTTTGCAACTTCCAGGGCATTTTCTCTTCCTTTACATGGCAGAGTAAGCTACTGAATGACTTGTTTGAAGTGAAATTATGCCTTTATAAACTGCCTTTGCATTCCTCAAAGACATTCAGTGGCTGCACAACACACCCTGTTATAGCCATACCTGACAACGAAATAAGAGGGGATGAGCGCTTGGAAAAAAATAATGTGGTCATAAAAAAAATCACAGGTTTTGTCTGAAGAGTACACCTACAGGAAAAAGCTCCCTTTCAGTGCAGGACATTTTGAATAAGTCTTTAGCAGTGTCTTCACCATCTGCTTTGGGAGGCTCTGATCTCTAGATGTTGCTGCAGGTTTCAGCAACTAGGAGGTTCTGCACCTAATGAAACCTAAAGGTCTCCTTAAAACCTGTTGTGACTTTTGTGCTGTACAGATTACACTGAATTTCCTACCAAAAGTACAAGTTTTAAGCTATGTTTCAAACCCCAATCTTCCACAAGTACTCCCCCCACATTTTTTCAGTGCCTATTTTATCTTTCCATTCAGTTTTCACCTGAATGCATTTTGTTCAACTTAATAAAAGAAAGTTTAAATAAATGGCCCTGTTTCATCCATTGCTATGGTACCCATCAGGGAGATCAGTAAATGAAGCAAATCTTACTAGAAATAAGGAGGCCAAGGAAAAAAAAGTAGGTGAGTTTTGTAGTTTCATTCACTCAGATAATGGTAGTCTGCAGTAATGTATGCAAGAACAACAGTATTGACTTGTAATCCATTATAAACCAAGGTGTTAGCTTTGCTGCATGGTCTTGTTTTCATTTTTTAAGATTTCCCAGTGCCTTTTAGTACTTTACATCTTCATTAAGGATTTTAAAAGCAAAGATCTTTGCTTACATTTAGAATAGTTTCCCAGTGCTGTGATGAAGCACAGCCACTTGCTAATGGATTTCTGAATGCCATTTTCATTATAATATTTTTATAAGACCCTTCTCTTCCTCTGTTATTACATTTGCTTTTGTAAAATGGTTGAGACTGCTCATCATGTACTTTAGGTCCTTTAAATATTGTCCCTGTTTACCATTATGGGAGATAGTTGGTGTTTTATTTATATAAGAATAAAGAATAAAAATCCAGTTTAAATTTGGCAGCTAAGAGAGTTTATGCAGAACTTACATTTATCCCTGGGATGGGTTAGGCCATCCTTCAGTAGCAATCAGTAATGCAGTTAACTTTAAGCTGTATTCATGTTATGTTGGCTGAGGCATCAGTCAATGGAATCTTTATATTTTTAAGTGTCCAGGGATTCCAGAATTCCATAACAGTAAACTCAGCTGCATGGGATAAATGGTATTTAGGGGAGCTGAAGTACTGAGAGCTTCACTGTGGGCTGTCTATGAGCAAAGGGAGGATGGAGCACTGCAGTGTCCTTGCCCACCTGGAGACAGTTGCTAAGACACAATTGCCTTAGTTAAGGCATTTTTGGGTCATTCCC
The DNA here is from genome assembly GCA_013398075.1 of Notiomystis cincta. NCBI lineage: Eukaryota > Metazoa > Chordata > Aves > Passeriformes > Notiomystidae > Notiomystis > Notiomystis cincta. The sequence continues at coordinate 31,450 of VZRX01002168.1, forward strand.
TGTCCTGAGGTAGGAAGATCTCCCAATCAGACATCTCTGATGGTCTACAGACCTAAAGATGCCCTTTATTCCATCAATCAGACCACAGACTTGACTCCAGTCCAGCAAGGCTCCACAGCCCAAAAGCCTTTCCTGGGGCTGCTCTGCTGCAGCCTCTTTAGGCAGCCCTGCAGCTCAGGGGCTGAGGGCTGAGAGCCCAAACCTCCCTGATCCACACAATGGCCAGGAGCTGTGGACAACTCCTCCACTACTGCTGGCCATGTTTGACTTCTTGGTGGCTTCTCCAAGGTGTCCACTAAGCACTTGAAACCACAGTGTTAGATTCTCTCCTGACCTACTTCAAAACAAAGTGGGAAGGCAGTCAAGCTGGTTATAACACCATTATTTCAACAGCAGGCTCTCTGTCACTGTCCTCTACTGCACTCATCTCTCTTGATTTAATTTCATGGGAGCTAGACCTGACTTTTGTTCCTTGCATATAGTTCTTCAACTTTATGTCAATAGAGATGCACTTGTACTTTGAGCAAGAATAATCTAAAATGAGTGTGGTTCCTGGCTGCCCAGGACACTGAGCAAACCTATGAAGAATGACTGCCATAAACATCAGTAATATTGAGTTAAGACACAGAGGTTTATTACAGAGCTTTTGCAATGTATTTTTACAAGTGTTTTTCAGTCATTTCTGCTCCAGTATGTCAACAAGCTGACTTAGAGGCTGAGGATTTGCTCCAATGGGTAGAAGTCAAGGAAAGAAAAACATTTCTTGAGCTTGATGAGTGTTATATTCTGCCTTAATGCATCTTTTAAGTGACCTGTCAGAAATATTTCAGACCTATATATCCTGAAAATCTTCTTTCAGTTCATCTGTGATATTTGTGCTGATAGCTCTCTTCTCATGGCCCAATGATAACAATGCTTTATAGAATTCTTGCATAGTTAAAAGCAGATGCTACCCTTATGAGGGTGACGAATCCCACATGTTGAATGTGCCAAAGCAAGGACAAAAGGGGCAGAGTCATGAGCTCAAGGTCTGCTGACAGGCAAAAGGAAATGGAAAAAACAGCAACAGAGGCAGTCTAATGACAGCACTGGTATTGCTTCCTTTATACCAGTCTCTGCATTATCTGTTGAAGCTGACTGTTTTTGGGGGGAGGGATTAGGGTGGAGGTGTTTAGCTGGCACAGTGTCTGCAAGAGTTTTTACAGCAGTTAGGATGATGAGCACAGGGTTCAGCTAGAGCTGCTCAGGTGCCACTGTGGTGCAAACAAACTGAATACAGCCCTGAGCAAGTCCAGGTATGAAATCCCAAAGCTCCAAAGTGTGAGTGGTGGGCGTAATGAGCAGAGGGAAACTGGAACCAGAAGGGACCTGGAAAATACCTGATCAGGGCAATGTTTTCCATTGGCTGAGCAGCTGAAAGAAATGAAGAGGGCAGAAAGGCAGGGGGAGACAAAGTACACACCAGAAGGCTGATTTCCTATGCTAAAAACTGCCCACCTCATTGAACTCTCATTCCTACTGAGATTTGACCTAGTCTTTTGTTTATTCAATGTTTCCTCTGGTACTCCCTTTTCCATTCATTTCTGTCCAACTTGCATTACTTGACCATTTGCACACACCTCAAACTTGCTGCAGTTCCACTGAGGCAGTTGGCTTCCTCCTGCATGTCAGAGAACTGGGAAGCAATTGGTATTTTGAATATATTTCCTCCTAAGCTCCTGATGGGAGGATAATTTTCTGTTGTTTGACATAATCCAGTTGGTTCTTAACCTGGAACTCAAGGCTAAGACATATTTCAAAAGTATTACTGAGATACTAAGAGACCAGAGACAAGGACAGTAGAGTATTAGAAATAGCAGAGCCAGAAAATTTATATTTACTGGAAGTGTAGCTGGCTTTCAGTAGCTCTGGATACACAGGAATGTGTTCTGGTGAGACTGCATAAGAGAGGAGATTGAAATATTAACTATTCATCTTTAGGTTTCCAACACAGACTGGGTCAAAATGTATTTGTTGATAAAATAAATCTAGCTGCTAGAAAGAGACAGAAAGGTATTAACATCTGCCAGCACTGGTAAACTGTATGAATGACCTGTGAGTGGAAAAACTGAGAGTGTTTTTTGACTGCAGCCTGTTGTTCTTCAGCAGGAAGAGTGGAGAATAAATCGCCGTTGGTGCTTGCCAAGGACTTTATCAGACCTGGATGGGCCTGAGACTCATTGCTGACTCTGACACTGGCACCAGAGCCAGGGCTGGAGATCTCAGAGACCTGCAGTGCCAGCTCTCCCCAGATGGGCAGCAGTTCTCACTTCTGCAAGCTGCCTTCATTTTTCAGACCTTTTCTACCAATGGATTTGGTCAGAGGATCGCCATCACTTTCATAAAATAGAGCTGGTTCCTTTATAGAAGTAAAACAGTGATTCATAAATGATAGGGCAGAACAGGCTGTTTAGACAAGCCTGGCAAGCTGGACTGTATCCCACGTAAAACACTGTGTTTTTCACCAGAATGCCTTCCTTACCAGATTAATAAGCACATGCTTGTTAAACAGACACCATTCTGAGGCACCTTAGGAAGCAAAAATGTAAAAGCATTTTTTTGCCAAGCATTTGTTCCAAAGAAATCTGCTGTTCAATACAGACTGCCTGGTTTTGGCTCTTCTGATGTCTCTGGAGTGGCTCAGAGGCCTGTGGATGTGTTTGGTGGAAGGGAGAGTGGTTTCTTGGAATGCTGGTGTGGCTGTAGGTCAGCTCATTTAGGGCAAGGGCCCAGAGCCAGGGTGGAAGTGTTGGTGTGACATTTTTGTTATAAAACCACTCTATACCTATTTCAACAGCTAGTCAGGAAACATCTTGGAGCTGGTGGTGTTGCATAAAGTGTAGGGATGAATCCCCTGCCTCACCTGAGCAGTGCCATAGGCCATGGGAGACTTGTTTTCAATAACAGCAGAGAGTGAAATGGCTCCATATCTTCCCCTCTCTGGAGGGGATGCAGCTGCTTGGACTTGCAGCTGTAATCCTGTCCTGAGACAGGAATGTGAGTTACAGCAGCCTGGCCTAATAGAGGGGTTAGTGCCCCCTTCACAGCATTCCCTTTTGCCTTCCTTCATCCTGCACCTGCAGCTGTGAATTCCTGCTCCAGCAGAGAATTGTCAAGATTAGAACCTTTGTTTAGGGCACTCATACCCAAATCTTTTCTTTGGAAAGTGCAGCACCTGACATGTCACCTTCAAAAGGGTAGTTGTTTTGGGTTTGTCTTATAACATCACCTAGAGGTATTTCCTAATTTGTAGCATATTAAAACCCAGGGAGGGGAGGGACAGGAGGCAGGGAAGGAGAGTCTTCAGCTTCCCCCAGCACGAGTGATCATATAGGAGTTTTCCAGAGCCCATCTCCAGGCTGCTCTGGCTCAGGCAGTGCAGGGGCTGTGCTCTCCAGGATGCCCCTGCCCTGTTTCTCCCAGTGTTCTGCCTTGGCAAAACCAAACTGTGTGGCCAAGAAGTGTCCTGGCCACCACAGGGATGCCTGGCTGGGTTTTTAGAGCTGCCACAAGGTGGTGAGGTTCTACAGCTCCCCAACCATGCAGCAATAATTTGTTTTGGTTTAGGGTTGATTTTTTTTTTTCCTTAAGGTACCACAAATTATTGGCAGTAATTCCAATTCAGTAACCACTGAAACAAACCCAAAATGTGGTTTTACTCAGAAACTTGCCACTCAATGCTTTAGTCCTCATCATTATATTTTTGGCAACAAAAGTAAACAAAAGTAAACATGTATGTGACACAGCTTTACAGTTAATCTAAACACTTTTACAGTAGGCACAGAAGTGTTTTGATTCTCATGTATCTGTACATAAATAGTAGGTCTGAATCTTTGCAGGGAGTGTCCAAAAATCAATTAAAGGTTTTGGGGTTTTTTCAATAGTTCTATGGCTCTGTGAGGACAGCCTTCTCTAAAGACAAGTTCATATACACCACCCACCAGCCCAATCTTTTCCAGTGCCTGAAGCCTTTGGCATTACATATGAGATCAGTCACTGAATAGTTAAAAACTGATTTTTGTCAGTTTTCAGTGGCACTTAGCATCAGCACATCCCATTGGTGTCAACACCTTGGGATTCAGGCCTTAAATGAAAACAACTAAGGAAGGAAACACTGTCTCTTCAATTTCCTTATTTGAAGTGTAAAATTTTTAAGATCAAAGCCAACCTATTCTCTGTGAACTCCTCTACAGTATTTCAAGTCAGGAATGCAAAAGCATGATTATTATTTAATTTTTTTAAAGTATCTTGGCTGGATTTCTGTGCATCTCCTTTAAGTGGCTTTTACTGCAGAACAGTCTGATCTTTTCCCTGGCACCTTTCTCTAAAGCTTCATCAAGTGCTGCCATTCACAGCCTGGACTGATTCAGAACTTTGCCTGTGGAGGTGTGGGAGTGGCAGGAGAGGCGTCCTCAGGGAATGTTGGGACCTGCAGCCATCCTGGTGGGCTGTGTGACACACACAGGGGCTGCTGGCTGGACGTGTGCTCCCCAGGGTGTGCTGAAACATGGGCTCAGAAATACTGCTGGGGTCACATTTTGCATTCACATTTTCTATAAGATGGCCTGAGCAGATTTTCATCTTATCAGGAGGTGTTTGGAATAGCCAATGCAAATTACACACTCATCTTCCTGCAGCAACAGAAGGAGAAAATAACAGAATAAGGGACTGGGTGTTTACTTTGGCTTCTAGTGCAAAGTGTAAGTGGCTGCCATAGCAATGGGAAGCAGACTGTAACATTTCTCGTAGTTTAGCAGATAATCAACAGTGGCAAACATTGCTGTTTCACACGTAAGGCAGCGTGGGGAGCTGATGAACGTAGGAGTTGGAGACATCTGAGGCAATGACAGCGGAAAAGTCTGCTGTAAACATCCCGTGAGATGCTCCAAAGCACTTGAGCCTTACTTAGGTAAGAGCTCCTCAGTCCCTGCAGAGCAGGGATGTGGCTCAGGGGCCTGAGCTGCACATCTGAATGAGGGAGTGGAGCCAGAAGTACCCAGCACAAATCAGATCACAAGCCTCTCATTCAGGGTTCCTCGTCTGGATGCGAGTGGCAGGGAACAACACAAGATGGCTCTGCTGAAGGCTGCAGTGGCACTGACATGTTATTCACATGAGCTGCTTGCAGAATTTCTTGCCTCCTTTCTACCTTTTATCCTTGGGAATAGTGTTCTCAATGAAGCTTTTCTTTTATAAATGTTCACCATTATCTAAATTGCTTTTTGTCTTTCAGTTATCACTGCCTCTTCTTGTAGGTGGTGTTCACAGGAACTTCTTCCAGGGAGAGAAAAATGATGAGTAACCCTTTGTTTGCCTGTCCATCTTCTCTTGATTTTAATAAGACATGAAAGGCAAAAATCTGAGACATCTGTTGTTTCTTTCAGCCATTTCCACAGAGACATTAGATAGCATTTCAAGCACTCAACTGACAAAACAACTCACCTTGTGAGAACACTCTGATTTATTAGATTGTCTTATTGCACTAGTTTTATACTAGTTTCTCTGAGATTCCCCCCATATCTCGTATAAAAGCAGTATTTTCACATAGTTTTATGGCATTTTATTATATATGAGTAATGATATGCTTGATATTTGGAATGTGAAGGAAGTTAGTTAAAAATAATGCAATTAAGCCAGCACATAACTGACTGATCAGACCCAGGGATGTGGCTAATGCCTGATTTGTCATCTATTTTAATTAATTAAGCTAATGTAGAAAAATAATACAAATCAAAAGCATTGACAGAGTGAGAATATCATATATACTACTTCTGGAGATAAAAATAGTATATACTCTCATGCAAGGCATAGAGTAAACTTTGTTTTGTTAAAATGGGGTGAACTGAGAATAATTTTAAACTCAAGATGGTTACTGGGAACCAGCATGACAAGCAGGATTTTTACCCTCAATGTCACTCCTAGGAGGTATTGTGTGACCTGTTTTGACAGAGAAGACACACTGGAGTGTCCTGTTGACCAAAAGGCTCTGTGGGGACAATCCCTTGTGGGTACACTGTATTCCATTTTCACTCTCTGTGGTTCTTGGTTTCAAACTCTAGTGGGAACTTGCAGCTTCTTGAAAGGCCATTTACTGCTGAGGAGCCAGAGGGCAAACCCCAGCTCCAGCTGACCCATGGCCCAGCCTCACACAAATGACTTGTCCTGCACGGGCTCCAAGAGCAGGGAGTCCTCTTAAACTTTAACAAACACTTTGGGCCAAGTTTAGTACCAGTAAAACTGCACTGAGAGCACTTTTTTATCTCTCCTGAGCAGCCCTTTACAAACTTCTCAGACTTTCTAGTTCAAGATTCATTACACCATTTCTTTATCTGTGTTTACAGCACGGCCAGGAACAGTGCTTGTGTGAGCTGTAGGAGCTGGCATGTGGCACTGCAAATCAGCAAAGTCAAATGTTGCAAAGGATGTATTTCTCTGCTGCCTGATGCTGTACAGTTGGGCAAGTGGCAGAAAGTTCATCTAATATTTTTATGGAAATAAATTTGCTTATTCCTTGGTCCCTTTACTTCTGCCTCGCTGAAGGACTTCCAGAAATGCTGGTTAAACTGGTGAGAATCTTTATGGGAACTCTGAGGTTTGTCTCTGTCCCTAAATTCTTACAAAGAGCCCAATTTTCTGCTGACATGAATTGATAGAGTTCCACAGCACACAATAATGCCATGGTGATTTTTATCAGCAAAATACCTGGCATAATTATCTTAGTGTAGTAAGTGTGGTCAAGTGGTGTAATGTAATCCAACACCAGCTAAAGAATGCATGTGACAGCTTTGTTTTGCAAGAAGGGAGTAGAAAGGCTTGTTGGAAGGAGAGTCCAAATGCCTTTTAATTCAGGGAACTAGCATCTGACCCTAATTATGTGGTAAAATGGAGGTAGTGCAAGCACCAGAAAAGGGACAAGTCTGCAACAGGAACAAAAGCATCAACTGCTGTTGAGCTGTATGCAAAGTTCAACTGAGAGGGAGAGAGAGACAGACAAAGTGGCTCCAGTTGCACATAAATACTAGATGGAAAGTGTGTTGAGGAAGCAGGGCAATGGGTTATTTTTCATAAGCTGCAAAATTGCTTAATAAAAGTGAAATGACTTGCCCTTTCTGCAGAAATTAATTATGACGGCAACTTCGCAGAGCAGCATAATAAAGATGTAGGCAAAATAACAGTGGCATTGAATTCAAAAGCTGTGCATAATGAATAGTCTATTAAGATGCTTATGATCAGTACTAAAAGACCTTGACTGTTGTATAGTAACGTATTTAAGTTCCTAACTAACTGATTTTATTATTTAGTTTGACATGATGTGATGTTAGGGGTTTATCAAAGAACAAGGTATGAAATAGCACTGCAAGCTCCAGGAATAACTTACCAAGAAATAAGTTTTTGTATTCAGTGACACTTCATCAGCTTTCAGTGTGCTGTTTCCCTAAGATTTCTCCCATCATAAACATCTGTCCACACCAAAATCAGATTATGTCCATGTTTCACCATGAAATTATGAGCACAGAGATAATTGATCCTATATGGCTTAGGATTTTTGGTAGGTTTGGGGTTTTTTTTCATTTTTTAATAGGGAAAAAAGAAGACTTTTTTGTTATTGTCATTTACCATCACATAACACCTAGTTGTTTAGTGATTCCTATACAACCTCTCTTCTTCTTTGCTCTGTCAGCCCAGTTATCCAAGTTGCTGCAGAACAAAGCAAAGAACCCCAGAGGAGCACAGAAAAGCCACTGCAACATCAGCCTCCCCAGTGACACTGGTGAAGCAGAGTCCCCCACTTCAGGAAAGGGGTCTGGAAAGTGACTCAATTTCTAACTCTCCAAAAGTGTGGTTTTGTCTCTAATGGGCTGGAAGCACAGGAGATCTCACTAGTGAGTTACTTGTTATCTCTAAATATGTGTCCTTGCAGGTGTTGGCAGGTGTTCACACCTCAGGGAGTGAAATCCACCACCTGTCTGAGCTTGAAGATAGAGGAAATACCTATTTCAACCAAATTATACAAGGTAAGCATTCATGAAGTACTAGGAAGGGTGAGTAGATTCAATTTGCCTGGATATACTTTACAGTTGCAAATTTAATATCCCGAATTGTCAATTATGGTACAATTAGAGCATTTAAATATGCCATGATAAATACTTCATCTTCCTTTGATTTATCCCCCAATCAATTTGTGCCTTTTTGCTGTGCAGAGAGACAGACATGTTTGCCATCCTAGATGGAGGTGACTAGCAAAGATCATGCTAGTGTCTCTAATCAAATGGTTACGTTTCTCAAATGAATCTGTATTATCTGAGTTTTTTATCTTTAATCATACTCCAGTTTGAATGTGTGCTGATTAGTTAGTTGTCATCCTAGGGAGACAAGAAGTGCTTATATTTACCCTGATATATTATGCCAGTCATTATTCAGCATTGATTGGTTTGATGGAAAAATATACATTACCTCAGCAAGATAAGCTGCTTAGTCTTATTCATCGTGTTAATTAGATGCTCAAATAGCTGTTGCCACCTCTTTTTTTTTTTTTAAGTGTATTGATAATTGTTTATCTGTGCAGTGATTATGTAGTTTTTATTTTATCTTGTCCCCCCACTTCTCATAAAATATGTCTGTTCTGAAAGTAGTAAACATATGGCTGCAGTGGTGCCCTGAGGGAAGGCTCAGCCTGCAGTCACGGCTGTTTCCACCAGGTAGCTCCCCTCAACAGGAGGGTGATGATTCCTCAGGAGCCAATTCAGGCTTTGCAGGGACTGATGGATTGCACAGCTTCCCAAGAGAACACTTTTTTCTCCCAGCCAGAGGAGTCCACTGCTCCCTTCCTTGCTCTTTGTGGTTGGAGATGTTGGGGATGTCCTATTTATGTAGGAGAGGTAAGGCTGCCTTTGTATCCATTGAAAGGTCTGAGCAAATTTTATCCCAAAATGAGGAATGGGAATATGCATATTTTAGATTGATAGCTAATTAGCCAGCCAGCTAGCTAGATAACAACCTGACTGCAGTACCTATTTGATAGGCTATCAAAATCTTTACTTCTCTATGCAGTTATGACTGTTGTTGTGTTAAACACAACACAAAAAAACACACACACACAAAATCTAAGGATTTATAGATAAAGTTCACACTTTACTGTCTCTAGACGGTCCCAACACAAAATCATTCATACACATGATAATTGTTTCAGATTTTATTATTCAGAATTTCAAAATTCCAAGTTCAAAAATGATATTATGCTATGAATTCCTAGGTCTTCGCTTCAGATCCTACAAATTTAGGAGTTACGTGACTAATCACTGCAACCTGCTCCAGTTTGTCACTCTGTGATATTTTCAGCTTGCCAAGTCCATCATTTGAGTACTCACTGAAGTCACATCCAAGAGGGGAACCATGAAAAAACTTGAGAACTTTATATGCAAGCAACAGCCTGAGTTACACACACATGTTCGGAACTGCTCATTTCCATCAGCTCCAAGCATTATTTAGAATAACAGGAGGTGTCCAACATCTCACTAAGATCTATCCCAAAGTAAGACAAAGTTAGAACCTGTAGTACTTTTATTTTCTTTCTTTTTTTTCCTACTTCATATGATTGATGGCTACTGTGAAATTGAGAATACCAGACAGATTCTCATTCACTGCAGCTGAATTGGTGGAATCTATAGGCAAGATGAATCCATCTGAATTTTGGTCTCCCAAAGGACATGGATTATTAGTAACAGAGTTAACTTTTCAGCTATCTCCTAACCTAGGTAATATTAGCAAAGATTGATTAATTTATTATTACTACTACTACTACTACTATAATATTAGTAAACAATACTATTGTACTGACACCCATCCTACTCTTGCAACCAACATGGTCTGAAACAAGGAGATCCCTGTTTTAAATGCTGACTTTTCAAGGTATTGTAACTGGATGTAGATCTGGGTGAATAAAAACAAAAGGGAAAATTATGAAGCCCCAATATAGAAATTATGGAAGTGAATTCTTTTGATGTGGACATATTACTTTAACTTGAGTAAATAAATAAAATAATGGAAGAATTGACTTGCTGTCTTTGCAGATATCAAAGGGATTTTATGCCCTGTTCTGGCTGCATACAACAGACAGAACATTGTTGGAGGACGAAAATGTCCGGTGTCTTGGCACCATGCAGGGATAAGCAACCCCACAATGACTCTTTTGCAAATCCTGCTATTACACTGCATAAAGGAAATTGGTTTGGAAACGACAGGGAATGATATCGGCAGTGGGAAGAGGGACTTGGAACGAGAGCTGCGGCTGAAGGGAAGCCAACGAGGCAGCCCAAGAAAGGACACTAAAAAGTAAAATGCTGGCAAACCTGCTCTGACTTAAAGTGGGTGCTATTCAAAACCAAGGTCATCCCAGAACTCCAAGGACCTAAACAGGACCTCTGTGTTCCTCCAAATGGAGGCATTTATTGATGTGTGGCTTTATTTGTAGCGTTTACGTTCAGCTTCTGGTTACAGACACAGATTCTGGTTGACTCTTTTCCACTAGGCTGAAAAGCCCTCAAGTATTGAAATTGCCATAACCAAGTAATTTGTTTCCTTTTTGCTCAGTTAAAAAGATCAAGGGTTTGAGGTCTCTCCTTGCAAAGCACTCTCCTCAAACCTTAGGTCATTATTTTCTCTTGTGTTTTCTCTGTAAATTTTTCTGTAGCATTTTTTAAAGAACTGGATACAGAAAATTTATTTTGGCCTTGTCAGTGTTATAGAAGAAACTTTTTACCCTGCTGTCAGCATACCCCAATTCTTTTGCTGCAGTACCTTACTGACAGCACTTACATAATTACTTGCACTCTGCCTCCCACTTCCACTACAGAGCCTTCCAAGGTCATTTCCATTCTCTGTGTACGACTAGGAACACGAATTCATAACTTTGCATTTGTTGCAGTTAAAGGTGTGCTGACTAGTTCAAAGTAAGCTGAGTAGCCTATGAACTTGCCTCCTTTGCCTCCTTTGCCTTACATGGGTCATACCACGCTTCTGAGACATCAGCACAGCTCACATGGCTCTTCTGGCTTCTTTCCCGGATGCTACATGTATCATTAACTACCTGTAGGACAGAAAATGCTGTAAAGGATCAATATAGAGCCTCTTCATGTTTTAAAGATTTACTAGGTCAAAAGGGGAAAACTAGAGGCTACTGTGTGGGAGGAGGGAGGCTGGAGGACCGAGCAGCTGTTTTGCAGGAGGGTCTTTTTCCTTTCACGCTCTGGTATTTCTAACTGATGTTGCCACATCTGTGTGTTCTGACCTGCCTGCCACAGGGTCCACGGGTGTTTGCCAAAGAAGGAGGGAGGGAGGGAGGGACAGAGGCACATGAACTGTACTTTTGCCCATGCTAGTCTGGAGATAGCTGCTGCTCAGCTGACTGGTGCTGGCATTCTGCAAAAAAAAGTATGAACAGAAACAAACTCTGCATTGTACTTTCTGTCAGCCTTGGGGTAAGCTGGGTGAGGTGGCATTTTAATACATCCTGTATCACTGGATCCCCTCCCTTCTCAGAAAGGGATCATAAGAGAGTAGCAGAGAGAAGTGTGTTCTTCTGAGGTGAACACAGCAGGTCTCTGTCAAGGCCCTCTGCCCTAATGCTGTTCCAAAGTGTTCCTTAAAGTGCTGGACACTGGCATCCAGTTGTTTCCCTTGGATCCTCACAAACAGTAATGCAACCTCCCAGGGTTTTTTTAAAACCTTTTGTCTTTCTTTGTACCAAGGCATTCAAACAGCAGTTTTATGTCCCCACCACTCCTGTGGGCTGTGCAGGGATCCTGAGTGGAAAGTTGTGCAAAAGGGCATATTAAAAATGCAGCACCACACTGGCAGGTGTGCAGGGAGCGAGCAGGAGGGCTTAATCCTGATGCTGAGGGAGACCCTGCCTGGGCTCTGCAGAGGACCTGGACAGGCTGGATTGATCATCCAAGACCAACAGCACGACCTTCAACAAGGCCAAGGGCAGAGTCCTGCACTTTGGCCACACCACCCCTGCAGCAAAACACGCTGGGGAAGACTGGCTGGAAAGTGGCCCAGTGGAAATCACCCTGGGGATGCTGGTAAATGGCTAAGAAGGCCAATGGCATCCTGGTCTACATCAGGAATAGTGTGGCAGCAGGACCAGGGAAGTGATTCTGCCCCCGTACTTGGCACTGCTGAGGCCACGCCTCGAGTGCTGCATTCAGTTTCGGGATCCCCAAATGAGGAAGGACATTGAGGTGCTGGAGTGAGTCCAGGGAAGGGCAACAAAGCTGGTGAAGGGTCTAGGTAACAAGTCCTGTGAGAAGTTGAGGAAGCTGGGGATGTTCAGCCTGGAGAAGGCTCAGGGGAAACCTTCTTCCTCTCTACAATTCCCTGGAAAGAAACTGGAGCCAGGTCAGGGTCAGGCTTTTCTCCCAAGTGACCAGCAACAGGACAAGGGGGGACAGTCTTAAGACAGGGGAGATTTAGGCTGGACATTAGGAAGAATTTCTTAACATTACGGGTCATTAGACATTGGAATAGACTACCCAGGGATGCGGTGGAATCACCACCCCTGAACGTGCT
>VZRX01002168.1:44473-99558 GCA_013398075.1 Notiomystis cincta
GCTGAGCCCGCAGGACCGGGCGGCTCCGGCCGGGACCGGCTGTCGCCCTCGCTGCCCCTCCGAGCAGCTGAGCCTCGCGTGCAGCTGAGCCGGGCTGGCCTAACCTGCCAGCGTGCCCCATCTCCCGCTCGGCGCTGCGGGATGCGGTCCCAGCCCGACCCATCAAACACCTGCCATCCCACTCCCATCAGCGGGCATCTGTCTCTGCAGCGCTTTGGGAGTCCCATCCCGGGCTGGTTTGGTGCCGTGTGTGAGTCACTTTCGGTGCTTTTGTAGAAAAGTCCAGAATTTCAGCATGTTCAGTTTCACGACTGCATAGTTTGACTCAGAAACTAAAACACCGTAATACTTAATTTTCTGCAAGTAGGCACACGGAAAAGAGCTTGGGTGCTCATAAGCCATTTTTTAACTCCTCTGTGGTCAGTCTGTCCTGAGCCAGGTTGATCCAGCAAAGCTGAACCCTTAGTTAGTCAGGTAGGCACATTCAAACCTTTGAAGAGCTGTTTGAACTGTGAACATCTGCTTGAGCGGTTGATGTTGCCTCCTGTGCCACAGCTTCGTGTGCAGGAGGTGCGAAGGAGTCACGCTGGAATTCACGGCTGGTAATTCCCACAGCTGAGCTCTCCTGGTCTCCCGCGAGCCGGGGAGGAGCTACTTGGAAAGGACCTATTGGACAAAATTGTGTAAAAGAGTGAAATTACAGGAGTGTGGTCAGCACCCATTTTCCTGTCATTCATTCTGATGATAAATGCTCTCCCTGACCTTTGCTGTGTAGCAGAAGCTTTCCCTAACCAAGTTTCATCTGGATGTTAAAGGACTGTTTATGACCTGCTTTGGCACTTTTTGGGTTTTTCCTGTACACTCAGCATTGGAAGTGCCTGATTCCCAGCAGCACAAGATAGATTCAGCCTTGGAAGGATTGAGTAGGAGTGAAATGAGATCTTATAGTTGTGTGTTTTGATACCCTGAGACCAAAAAATAAGGCTCAAAATCTGGTTCTTTTGCTGACTGACTGCTTCCCTCCAGTACTGTTGTCTCCAGAGGGCATTTGTTAAAATGACAATAATCAGTTGCAAAAAAGACAAGTTTGGGATATTCTTTAGAGGAAACTGAGCCCATTGAAATGGTTTAGAATGGGGCTTCAGTTCCACTGTCTGAAAGTCTTCTCCTTTAGCAGGTTGGGTATCCTTTAATGTCTAAGGAAATTTTACAGGACTGGAGGAATTAGTTCAAGGGAAAGTTACTGTAACTTGAGGACTGGCTGTCCCAGATCCACCTGAGCTGTTGAAACAGAAGCTGTACTTGGCAGACCCAGTCCTGTAAGGCTCTGTTCTTGGTGGATGTTCATGATTAAACAGGAGTTTTAGTGTGTTGTTGTTGTTAGGCTAACATACACTTCTGTGGTTACATGACTGGTGAGAAAATGGCTTTATGTAGGCAAAAAGTTAGCCAGTGGGAAAAAAAATTAAAATGCTCTTCTGTTTTATGTCTAAACTACACAAAAAATATGGTAGCACACACAGTTAAATCAGTAGTTAAATAGTGTTAATTGACGAGTGAAAAACTCAAGCAATGAAAAGGTAATGAGATAACTTATTCTAATAGTAAAATAAAATATATTGTTACTGTAGGTAAGTAAAATTGCTTAGTCTTTATATAATGTAATTTTGAATCGATAGTACCCCCTTCATTTTTATTGATAACAAAACAAGACTATTTTAGGTACTACCAACTTCCCTCAAGTAAGTTTAGAATGGTCTATTAAGCAGAATATCTTAATTTTCCTATGTATTGCTTCCAAATCTAGATAACAGCATTATTTTGGAAATAAATGCAGTTGGTGGAAGGATCTGCTGGATCTGAATATTTGGGGTAATGGTTACACAGACTTGTCTTATCTTTATTCACAGTGGTGTATGGCTTCAGATTCCTGTAACATTTTGAGGTGTAGTCAGATTTCTGAGAAACACAAATGGATTTGGAGAGGTTTCAGAAAACATTCATTCAGGAGCCATTTCCTTGGTTTCTTTTTCAGGATGTGTTTTTCTAGTCTTGAGAAACTTGCCTGGCACCAGGTAAATGAACTGTCTGGGAAATGGTGCCCTGGGTAGAGGGGAAGGCAGCAGTGTCTGTGGCTGTCACCCTTCAGCTGCTGCTTATCCTTCTCCTGACCAAGGTCAGCAGATTGAACCTGAGGCAGGTGTTTTGTAGCTGCCCTCTCAATTCTCAGTGGCAGCTGTGAAGCTCTCTGAGACTTGGGCAAATTTGCTTGGCTGTTTGGCAGAGCTCTGAGCAGCAGCAAGGACACTGAAGCCGTCTGTGTGCAAGATACTCTTATCTTTCACCCATGCTGAATTTTCCAAGCCCTGTGTGTTAGACTCAGATACCTGATACTGATCATTATTCAGCTTGCTCCATGACCAAGTTTAAGGTGAGCATCATGAAGAAACAAGATCTCTATTGATGATATTTTGGAGTTAAAAGTGTTGTTTGAGTTTTAATCCTCAAATAGTTTTCTGAAATGGCACAGTTTAATAAAGCAGATTCACTACAAATATTACTGTTGCCTAACTGTACTTTAAGTGATGTTTCCAGTGGTGCACACTTCTATTCAACTGGCCCTTATATTCCTATGGGTAAGACTTAAAAAGAAAACAATTTGGCAAAACCTTGCATCATTAGTGGTTGGTTGTAGAACCTGAGGAATGGTAGCAGACTTGAGTAACAGCTAAATTGTAACAGTGGTTGATTACCTGGAAGATTACCTTGTGTGTCTCTGGTTTTATTGGCACTGCTGGTACCTTGCCCTTAAAGAGAGTTATCTTCTGCAGTTTTCCCTTTTTGTTCAGCTGAAAACAGGAGTCAGTGATCAAAGTGTCTGGAGTTACAAACTAGGTAAAATTACACTTCAGCACTGCCACTGTCATAGCCACATTGCTGGTCACTTTGCTAAATTACAGTGGTTAACAACTGCTGTTAACCATAGATATACTAAAGGTGTTTTTATTGCCTGGATTTTTTTTTCTTCATTTTCAAAAGGTCTAACCTTGCTCTGTGTTTGTTGTCTGGATTTGATGAAGTGTGATGATTTCCAGTCTCTAGTCCCCAAGCACTATGGCTCTCTATGCTTTTTTCTTTTTTAATTATGATCTATTTGATCTCTTAAAACTTTTTCTTATAATGTCAGCACCTTTGAATGAGGGAACATCTTCCATGTATCTTCTAAGGAACAGACTAGACTGCCAATCTGACAGCAATATTTCAGAGCAGTACCTTTTAAATGTGTGCTATTGACAAGCTTCTAATGTGGTCTGACAAATTTATTCTTCTTTGTGGCAGATGGGTAATTTTTATGGCCAGAGGAATTTCTTAGGACACCTTCTCTTCTGTAGTCATCCACTCTATAATTTATTTTTCCCCCATGTACCTGTGTGTATATCTTCATACACAGCAGCCACCATTCCCCAGCAGAACCCATCCTGCTTGAATGTATTAGAGTTCAAATGTTCTTCCCACTTCAGTTTCTTGTGTTGAACCGTATCTTTTTTTTTTTTTCAGAAACTTGTGAAGGCAAATCTTTTGGTGTCAACTTAGTGGTTGGTCTTTATCAGGCAGTGGTGTGTTTAGTTTTCCTGCCCTGTTTTTTTCAAGGAAGCTGTAAGACTGCAATATGTAAATTCGGGGTTTAATTAAATTTACTTGTACACACTTTCACAGATTTGAGTAAAATCAAGGCATGTGGGAACTCAGATGCAGGAGCTGACTTATAGTATTTGTACCTAACACTTATCTTTGTGTACCTAGACAGGTGATTTTTATTTGTTTATTTTTTTTAAGAACCGTTTGGTAATTGAGCCTTGTAGGTTTCAGCGAGTGAAACTGATGTGTGACCAAAAGCTTTACGCCTGTTAATAGGTTTGTGTATTCTGAGTCAAGATTTGGAGCCGTTGTCAGGTGATGAGTGTGGTGCCATCCCATCCCTTCACCTTTACAGAGGAGCTGTTAAAATGCTGCCCAGGCATTGGCAGTGTGTGCCCCTGGCTGGTGCTGCTGGTGCCATACTGCAGCCCTTTGAAATACTGGGCACCTGGTTTAGCAGAAGGGATCTCTGAGCCTGAAGTGGGGAAAAGGGGAAAATTGATCCCTTTTGGCTTTTTTTTGTCCTCTGACAGCACTTCACAGTCTTGTGCATCCTGTACCTGTAGGAGGCCGTTGCTCTTTGAGAGTTTGCACAACATTCTTGGCCTGATTCTTCCTAATCCTTGTACACTGGGAGGAGGAATGTGGTGGCAGCAATTCCATTAAAGCTTCTGGTGCTGACAGAGGTAATTCTGTCTCTAATGATATAGCCAAAAAGCCAGGTGTTAGTTTACTTCTACCAACAAAATATGACTTAATTAGGGTAGCTCGTTTCATCCAGAGCAGAGCACTTCTTGCCCTGTCAGCTCTTTCTCTTGCCTGTACCAGTAAAGACATGCCTGGTCCATAGTATGGAAACAAAACCAGTGGAATGACACTTGCTTCCTTGGGTGGCTGTACTTATTTTTTGAGCAAATAAGTAGGCTTGAAATGCTGAAGTGGCATTACTTACTGATTTGGCATGGAATGGCTCTCAATCTACTTGAAGGCCACCCTGGTTTGCAATATAAATCCTGAAGTATATGCATGTAGCATTTTTAAAGTTTGTTTGGTTTTTTTCTTTGATTTGAGTTTTTTAATGTGCAGCTTTAGGATAGGGGTTGATTAATTTTTTAATAAAAAGAGTAGGAAGAGTCACCACCTCTCTCTGTATAAATGAAGGTGTCTTTTCTGTTGTTCACTGTGGGTTATAGTCATTATATACTTTTACCCTTACAGCCTTGTTTTAGTAATAAGTGCTTTTTAGCCATAGTAAGTGCCTAATATATAAAACATCTAATTTAAATAATACTTAAAATTTTTTTTTTTTTTAGCAAATTCAGGTTCAGGAGACACAGGTTCACAACTAAAAATCAAAAGACCAAGTTACAATTAAAGGAACTTCTGCATACAAAGTTACCTACTCAATACTGATAAAAGGGCATTGATATATTGATATCATTTACAGGACACTCCCTTCTGGTAGGCTGAACTGTGGAGTGAGCAGTTGGTGAATGTGAGGTCATTGTTGTGAGGGAACATGCCATGTTCACTCATGTTGGCTATTTTGGGGTTTTATTCTTTTGTTCTTTCTGGGTAAAAGAGAGCAGGGTTGGCTGGTAATATGTTTTGGGTGGGTTAAGAGCTATAGCCCAGAATATTCTGTTATTTTCTCCTTCAGGGCTAATGATTCAGAGTTCTCTGTTCATGGAGCATGTGAAGAAAGCTGTCGAGGGTGGGGTAAATCTGTATTTACATTTTTCAGTCATTTGTAAAGTATCGAATGGCAAGAATGACTTTACCTTAAAGGTCAGCAAACATGAGCAGTTTTCAGGTATGAAGGAGCTTGAATTGTATCTGTTGACACAGTTTTCATTCCATTTCTTGCATCTGGATGGTAGAAGTCTCTTCCCTTGTTTTCCTGAAGAGAGCAGGGAATAGCTAGGCAGTGGAGCATAGCCTTGTGTTCCTGTGTGGGGAATATGTTGTTTCACCAGTGTGGTTTCTTGTTTGTTCACCTACCTGTTGGTTTTTTTTCTTTTTCCTGCTTCCTGAGCATGGGAGGTGGGTAGGAATTTTGGGTGCATAAGGAGAAGTGGGGACAAAGTAAAGGGATGGATGGGAAATCCTGATTTTCCTGGTGCAGGGATCAGCTACTCTGCAGGTACCTATATATTGCATCAAGCATTCTTTGTAGGATTGATCTGTAACCTGAGCCAGTGTGGGTTTAAAGTGGTCACTGCAACCAGTACATTCACCTTGTAATTTTTGAACTCAATCAATATGATTGTTTAACTCTACATTGATCAAAAATTGATTGTTTTGGGAGCTACCATCTTTTGCAGACACTTCCTAATTGCTTCAATTCTAGAAGGCTGTCCAGTTCATAGGGTATTAATAGGCTATTAATGAAGTTTATGACCCATGTTATTTAACAAGTCTGTGCAGACAAACAGAATTTCAATTTAATCAAATGAGGAGCTAATTTGGGAAGAGGTACTGCTGTATTAACTGTTTTCTTTTTTTTCCTTGTGTAGCTATTGGCGAATATGAAGAGCTTAGAGCAGAAAATAAGAAAACGAAGGAAGAGGTTTGTATATGTCAATTATTCTTTTAATACTAAAATGCTAAATACCAGAATACTCTGTGGTCTGGGGCAGGTTGTTGATTTTTTTGAGTTCTTTTTTGAGTTCACTGTTGCTTACTAATAATAAGTATTACTTGTACCTATGTTTTAAGGAGCAATGGATGCAACTCTCACAACTATTCTGGCTGTCCCACTCCAAAAAGCTTCCTGTAATTATATTTTAAGTGATTGCTGCTTTACCAAGTTTGCCTGTAATTACAGTGTGAGCATAGACCAAGTCACATGTTTAGATACTCTTTGATCTAAATCTTGTTTTATTACTTCATTTGCACAGGGGTCTTAATTACTGAAAGAAAAAAAGAGAACAACTTCCCTCAGCCAGCCATTCTGAACATTTCTGAAGGTAGTGAAGAATGCAGGGGAGTCAGTGCTACACTGTATTTTAAACAAAAGTCTCCTTTCTCCAGTATGAATGAGTTGAAGAAACCTGTTAGTTTTCAAATCCCTGTTAGCTGCCAAGTAATGTAGGTTTAATTCAGACTCTTGTGAAGTCATTTTGGAAGGGTAATTTTTAGTTACAAATGTTGCAATTCAAGGCTGTATTGAGAAGACCTTGTCCTTAACTCTTTTCTTATTAAAGAAAATTTTAAACATTCGTTCATTTCTGACTCAGCAAAGATTATTTCTACTGAGGTCAGCATATTGTGCTTCATTCCCTCCTATCCTCTGACCTTGTCCTTTTCACTTGGCTTGTTGCTGCATTCATGTCCTTCACCAAAGTCTCGGATATCCCAGGAAATCTGTCCTCTGCCTTTGCTGTTTGGAAGAAATGCTCAGAAGGAAATGAGGCCAAGGTTCCATCCAGCCCAGAATGCTGTCTCTGACAGTGGAAAGGGAGACATGTAGGAGCATGTTTAGCACCTGGGCAGGTTTCTCCTGCAGTCTCCAAGCCATTTGCAGCCTGGGAGCTTCCTCAGCTGGAAGTGATTTCAGCATCCTGCCCTCCACTGCTCTCTCCTTTAGTTTGTCCCTTGCTGGCTGTTGGCTTCCATAACATGATGGCAGAATGTGTGTACACCCCATGAAAAACAGACTCCCCAGCTCTGCTCTGAACCCAGGTCATATCAGCTGTGGTGTTTCTGCAGCAAAGCTTCATTAACTTGGAAAGGGAGGAATGGGGAGACTTTCCCTGAGCTACATTTTTATTTCTTTTTTTTTTTTCTTGAAAGGGAATTTCAGTGAAAAATTTTATTTCTGAAATTGAGATGGAATGAGATATTCTGAGGTTGTTTCTTCTATTCTGCTCTTCTTGCCTCCTTGCTCCTCTCTCTCACAAGTCTTCTTTCCTACATCTGCATTTCTCTAGCCACTCCTGTGTGTTTCATCTGGAGGCTGCTATGAACTTTTTCAGAATACTTGCATAATACCCCAAAATCCTCCAAGCCTGAGCACATGGGGATTACATTCCCAGCTGAGCAAATCAGTTAAACACATGCTCAGGACTGGATTTTCAGTTGTTACGCAATTTTTTTCCATCCAAAAACTCCATCCTGCAAATTCATGTCCTTGTGTAAGCAGTCATGGTTCATTGTTTGAGTGCTTGGGCTCAAGTGGTTCAGTGTGAGGCCCTAAGTGCATTTCTTCCACAAAAAAAGAGAATGTACTGATAGAGAGTTCATGGTTATATTTGCTTCCAGTGCCAGTACTGGAGGAAACTATTCCTTGTGTTATGGCCCTAATCCTAAAAGGTCCTTAGCATCTCTTGCTTTATGTTTTAGTTTGTGCTCTGCAGGATCAAACCTGCTACTGGAAAAATGTAGCACAGACTTTCTTTGCCCGTGGGTCTGGGAAGCTGTGGTGACTTCTGTTCCAGTTTCTGCCACTGTCTGTCCCTGTGAATGTCAGCAAATGGCTCCCTCTGTATCAGTTGTGGTCTCATAATTGCGCTGACAGGAGAATGAGAAGTTAATTTTTTTAGCAGGTGACTTTCAGACTGAATGTGGAAAGTGCCACAGAGGAATTTAATAGCAGTCTGTGTGTATGAGCTTTTGAAACACTTGGTTTCTTAAGACTTACTTTCCTAAGTCACTGCTATGCTTGTATGGCTCTGAGAGATGAGCTGTGCATGCAGAAATTATCCTAGTTTCCATTAAACACAGAGGACTTGGTGGATAATGGGCAGCTAGCTTAAGATAAAATTTTAGTTTTTGAAAATTTATGCTCTTCCTTCAATATTTCTTCTTAAAATTAGAAAGTAGATTGACTTTTACGTGAGTTACTTTGTTCAAAGCACTGCTGCTTTAAAGAGATGCTAATAACCTTGAAAATTCAGGAGCAAAATATGAGATCTTTGATCCACAGTGTCTCTTCCTCATTGCCTTGCAGAATGGCCAATTTGGAGACCACTGGTGGAGTGTCTGACAGCATTTCCCCAGGCATTTTTTGTTAGTGTTTTTAAATACTTCTAGAAACAACAGAGCCAGAATTATATTGGCAGATTATGTCTCTTAGGTCACCTTTTTTTGTTGATGTAGCCAACAAAGCATTCATACCAGCCCCCCCAAAAATGGATAGCTAACATTCAGCTGCAGGCAGATGTGGGTAACTTAATATGCAGTTCTGACATATTCAGAGTCAGATCATGAATAAATATTTGACTACTTGCTAATCAGACAGAAATGACTCTGAACGCTGGTTTTGACAGTGTTTTGTCATGCTGCCAGTAGGGAAAAAAAAAGCAAGACAGCTATCCAAAACAGTAGGTGTAATACTGCATCTCTGATACATCATTCATGGTGTTTGCTCTCTTAAAGCACATGTATGGAGTGGATTATATGTTTTGTCACCAAGTGGGAATGGGGAAGGGATTCTGCCTTGATGACATGCTCATTGTTTTTGGGAGCAGAGTATTGTAAATGTCATTGGATACTTTTGAGCACTGCACCAAACTCACAGTTTTAGAACAAGCATTAAATCTGCATACATTTCATAGTCTGTGTAAATGGCAAAGAATTGTGTTTTGTGTTGCTTAGCAATGGTTTAATTGACTATATGACTACTACGTGAACTTCTTGCATCTTAATATCTGGACTGAACAATCTCCCTGTTGTTTTTGCCCTTTGAAGGCCTTTTACTGAAATCTGTAGGAGCTTATGTGCAAAGTAGTTGGCAAAAAAGAAGCCTGTTAGTAATGAATAGACAAGAAACTAGATATTAAAGTATTGCCTTATACATTGGGTACCTAGGAGGCAAAAATCTGAAAGGAGTGGGATTGACAAATCTTCTGAACTTGTGCCTGCAAAGATGACGAATATATGGAGTTATTCACAAAATTAATATCTGCAACTGGACTGTTAATTTCTAAAAATACAGATGCAATGTATTTTTACTGCTGAGAGATTACCATTGACTCCTATAGCCAGTTCAGGACTGCAGTATTCTCTGTTTGTTGGGTTTTTTTAAGTGAGATAATGGTGGTATAAATATTAGATTACTAGTACTAGATATAATGAAGTAGAATAAATGCTTATTTTACTTTGCAGAGAAGCTGGACCTCTTAATTAAGTTAAAACCAGAAAATTGACTGGCAATCCAGGAGTTACAAACTTTTCAATTTTTATTCAAGGGTACTCTTTAGTTTCCAGCGATCCCTTAACACTGACAAGGGGAAGCTTAGTAAATACATGGAAACATTTTCCTCAACAGGTGCATGTGCTTGAATGTGGAAAGTGAACAGCAGATTTTATAATAATGTTATGCTATTTGCTTTTTAATATTTAGGAATAGTGATACTTTTCTTCATTAATGATTCTATTTTGTATGTCTCAAATTGCTTTTTTGAAAAGTAAAATGGTTATGAACTTTTAAGACTTCTGTGGAGCATTTTATGAGCAGCTCATACTTCTAAATTTTGATTTTTAAACTTTTCAGTTTTAAAGGTAAGGTCAATTTATTTTAAAGGGGGGCAGTATTTTTTATTATGGAAGATAGTTTGTAGATTTTTGTGTTAATTTCAAATTTGAAACAGTTTAAGTAGTTAAAGAAAATCTCGAATTTTTCTAATTCTTAGAAGATAAACTGGGGTGTTTTTTGGAAGGACCTGTAACAGCCCTGCTAGCATGGCTCTGATTGCCAAACAGAAGGCAAAGTGCTTTCCATTGATCATTTCAGCAAGGGCAGCAATCTCCCGCTCTCCTTTTCTTCCTCCTCTTTCATTCTGAAGCACAGTAGCAGCAAAAGGAAGGTATTGAGAGAGCTGCAGCCGGGAGCAGGAATTGCTCTGCAGAGACCCAAGCCTAGAGACCCTGATTGTGCAGAGAAATGTCGCAGTTATGAGGGAGAATAGTCAGCTTGCCGTGGTCCAAATGGAGCTCTCTCTGCAAATAGCACTCGAGGTGAAGTGGAATAGGTCATTTAACTTCCCCTTTCACTGCACAGGGAAAGCTGCTTCGCCTTCCAGCGTGCTGCCTGGAGGATTGTAAAAGGAGTTTTTCCTGTCGTTGGGATAAGGGAGTGTGCTGTGTCCTCTGCATCCAGGTTTCCATCAGCAGGAAAGCTGTTGACTTCCACAGGCAGCAGATGAGATCCTTAAAATGCTAATGTTCCTGGGTTTTAAACGGAGCACTAAAGGCGTTTGCTCACTTAATGTGCAGTGGGCTGAAAGCTTGCAGTGTGCAGAAAAATCCGTGGGTGAGGTATCAGTGTGGCTCCAGTGTCTTGCTCAGGAAATACGAGGAGGCAGCAGCTCCCACCAATTCCCCTTTTGCAGCACAATTGTCCTCTGCAGAACAGCCAGAAACACTTTCTGCCTCCTGCTCTTAGACTGCGCTTCTGCCACGAAGGTAACACAAATTTTTGCTGAGGAAATAGAGGGAGGGCAGCGAGCAGCAAGATTCATGCACAGATTTCCCTTCCCCACCTCTCAAAGATTCTCTTCACAGGTTCTTTGTTAACAGAGCCCCAGGAAACGGTGAGTCCTCGTCCAGAGCCGCTTGCTCAGCACGGCTTTGCTACTTTTGCAGCTCTGCCTTGTTTCACAGTCCTTACAGCAGCTGCTGACTGACCTGGCCCCCTCTGCAGCCCCTGTCCCTTGAAGCCTCATCACCCCAGTGCCATGAGAAGAGAGACTGCTTCTTGAGAGCAGCCCCTTTTGCTCCACAGAGAGCCATCAGCTGCCCCTGAGGCAGCACCAGCGGCATCTTCGCCTTGCCCGAGTGCAGATCCTTCTTTGGGTCTCGTCCAAGGTGCTCTGTAGCTGACAGAAGAGTTCTCTTAAATTTGGCTGCCTTTGAATCGGACTCTCCCCCTTCTTGTTGCTTAACAGCAGGCTCCTTTCCCAGCTAACTCAAAGTGGCTCCTCATGTGGAAAAACTGAAAATCGAGCAAAATCATTTCAGGGTTTTGTTGGGGGTTTTTTGGGTTTTTTTTTGTTTTTTTCCCAGTTCTGTTCCAGTAGCCAGCATCCTTATAATTGGAGTTGCACTGTAAGGAGGTCAGTCACACAGATCTCTTCCAGAAGTTAACTCATGGTCTTAGGTTGATTTATTGCTGTGAACATGCCCAGCCGCATGTGAGGAAGGATGTGTGTGTAAGGCACCTTGTGTGCCAGTCATACTTCCCCTGGGTCATGTGTTTTTCACACTGTGGTTAATCACTGACTGTGTCTCTTGTGAATTTTACTCATTTCTTTGAGTTCTTTCATTTACTTACAGAATGGGTTTTCTTAGAGAACTCTATTTAACATCTGTTTTATTCTTTCTCTTTGAAGAAACTGTTCCATCATAAGATCAGTGATTGCAGGCCTGTGTAGTGTTAGCAATAACCACAAAATTAATAAAACTGAGGTGATGGGAACTCCTTAAAGCATGAAAATGAGTGCCTTTCTCTCTACAAAGCTGAAACTTAGCTCATGATGTTATGAAACTAAAACAGCATGTCCCTGATGACTGGCTTTGAGGTTTCCCTTGCACATGGTAGGTATAGAAATGTGGGCCTCTTTTCTGAGTCTATTTGTGTTAAAGAAACTACACTTAAAGCCTATTTTTGACACACAAAGTATTGCTTTTACTGTTGGTGTAACATGGATAACTGTTTATATCAGTTTTGGATAATGTATCTCTTTAAAATATTTTCAGAGTAGCTCTAAATCAAGTACAGCATGCCAGTTGGGTTAAGAATACTCTGAGTAATGATTTTTTTATGTGCAATTTCCATCGATCTTCCATGGCTGAAAGGAAAAAGAAATGCTTTGATAGGCTTCTGTACATTATTGTGCTGGCAATTGATCTTGGTTGATTTTGCATGTTGTGACTGACTGCTAATTAAATAGCTGGGATCAGTGTTTCATTTCAATTTTCTCTTTTCCTACAGTGTGACAAAATCAAGCAAGAACGAGATGAGGCTGTCAAAAAGCTGGAGGAGTTTCAGAAAAGTAAGCTGATAATGTCAGTGGGATTTTCTTGATGTGGATAATTATGAACATAGTTCTGCACACTCTGAGTAGAGCAGTGTTACAAATTCTGAGATTCAGGTCCACTTGCTGTTTGTCCTTGTAAGCTGAGTTTCAGGAGCTAATCCAGTGAGGCTTTGCCATAGTCAGAATAAATGCTGTTTACAGCATTTGTTCTCTCTGGCACAGGTACTCTCAAGGTGCAAAGTGGTGAAAATAGAGTGGTGCAAATGTGGCTCTGTCTCACCTGGACTCTGCAAGTGACTTTTGGAATGATGAGTGCTTGAAGTGAGTGGGATTTGGTGCTGTTGCTGAGATTCCTGATAATAATGATGGCATTTTTTTTATAAAAGAGTAATACTACTTTAAGCATAGACACACCAGGAAAGGTTTTAGGACAAACTGCTCTCACGTGGTAATTTTTAGAGCAAGTTCTATCTCGTCTGGGCTGTGAGAACGTCAATATTCAGTTTTACACTTTTATGGTAATGGTTCTATTGAAACCCTATGGTGTCTGGAAGCAACAAAGCACATCTAATGGGAGTGGAAGTATCCTAGTGGAATAGCTCCTTAGAAGAGACAATTACAATGGGATTGTGGTCTGTTATGTCTGGTTTGTGCCAGTACAGTGAACTGCACGATGAAGCATCAGAAATGTGGATGAAGTTAATGCAGGAGAAGGAAATCACATGGTCTGTACTTTTGTGTGACTGTGTTAATAGAGGAATTTGCTCACTTCTGTTTTATAATGGTTCGTGTGATACAATTATGGAAAATAATCTGAAATCAACAGGAATTGTCTACTGCCTTGAATGATCTTAGGTAACTGTTCTGTGAAGCAAGAATGTTCTCTAAGAAGTATAATTCCTGTGCAAAAACGGCTGCCTGTTTTGTTTTTGTTATGATATAAGGAATACTGGAGTGTGGCAGAAAATGTCAAGTAGTTAAGACTTAAAATTTGAGGTAATACTTGATGTTGTAAGATTTTATAGGTTTCTTTTATCTTCCTTTCACATTTTTAAAGGACATACCTTGTAAACATAGTGATAAAATGCCAGGAATATTAGGATTTTAAAGCAATAATAGAGCCCATTATTTAAACGACAATATAAAAGGCAATTATATTGATGAAGAGCTACATTGGCTTTGTGTCTGTGAATAAACTTGGCCTGTACTCAGCTTCTATTTGTTCTCCTGGCATAAACACATATTGTGTGTGATTCCAGTTTAATGGGGCCCCGTTTGTATGCCAAGCAGCTGCATTTTAGGCCCTATTGCGTGATTTCATAGCTCTCTGAAAATTGGTTCTATTGAGCACAAGAGATAGAAGGTGGTGGTGGGGGGGAAAGCTTCAACACACAATCATTTCTTTTCAATTGGAGCCAGCAAGGTTGATGACAACATGACCATTGTGTTATAATGATAAGACCACTAAGGATCTGTACCTCTCATCAAGGCTTTCACACAACAGCAGATACAATTTAATTCACTGCTCTGTCAGCAGTGCTGATACCATTATGCCGTCTGTCTCCACAGTTATAATCACTGTCCTCCGAGAAATGCAGTTGAAATGATCTTGAGCAGTCAAAGAAACTCTCAATTAAGGCTGCCACTTCCAATGTGTCAGATTGTGTCTTATGCACTTGGTACAATTTTCACTTCCAATCCTGTTTATTTACAATGTCTACCAGTAATTATGCTTAACATGTCATTTAGTGAGGGTGCCCCTGCCAAGGAGATTGTTGGGTGCTGCAGTACCATTGAGGGGGAGTTTCTCGCAGTCAATGCCATCAGCGGCTTTTAGTCCCTGATGGGATGCAGTAGTAATGTTGATAATGCAAGTATCGTGCTCATCAAGTCATAATTAGATGCCACTCAAATGTGCCACTTGTAATAACAGTGTTGATTCATGTTTTCTCGGTGACTGCAACTACTAATTAGTTAAGTGGTTTTTGGTTGGCCTGCATTTGCTGCGGATTATTATTACCCCTGAAAAAAACTGTCAAGGTTAGAGATGTTTCAGGCCACTTAGTGCTTCTTTATGAATATTAATATTGACATAATAAGAACTTTGGACAGACTTAGGAAATAATATATTTTTTGTATTTAATTTGGAAAGACTTTTTTCCCCTGAGTTAATCATAATTGCAGGTTAATTAAGTTTAAATGAACCAAGAGTAATCCCTAGCTCTGCCGTGAGAGCCCGATCCTTGTTTCCCAACTTTAGCCTTGCTTGAGGCCATTACAGACAGATTCCTGTCTGTAAAATGGGAGCAGCTCTCTATCTCCACTGTTCCCTCACCCAGCCCAAAGCACCTCACTGCTCAAAGCTCCCAGGGCTCACTAGAATAAAACCAGAAGAGACAGGGGCATGTACTACCTGAAACTTTTCCTCTCTCAAATTAAATGGAGCAACTGCTATGGCACACTTGGAGCAGATAATTTCTCCATATCAGGAGAAATGGAAATAAAAAGACAACCAAAGAAAGAGGTCTGGTTGCTCTACTGGTAGAAATGAATATAGTTTTTAGACCAATATTTACCAATATACTGCCCTGCCTTTTCTTTTCTGTAGACTTTGTGTCTTTCATGCAGCTACTCAGAGAAACCAGTGTGTTGCTGGTTTCCTCTGGTAACAACAAAAGTTTAATAATGAAAACGTCAGTTGATACTGAGTGTAAAGCTCCATAAATAACATTCTGTAATGGCCTTGTTTTTCCTGTCCTGAAGTCCTGTTTTGTAGTCATCAAGATGACCTCTGTATATCAAAGAGGACTTAAATATCTCTCTTCAGTCTTTAGTCAAAACTCTTGGATGAGGGCAAGGGTATAAAATCACTGTGTTTTAAAGCTTATCTTGGTGAAAAGGAAAGGAAATTCTAGAAGAAAATCCTCTGTATTTACACTATGTTTTCCAGCCTTGTTCCTGCTGCACAATATTGTTCAGCTACAAGTAGTTCCTTTCTGTGTTGAAGTCTTGACACTGGATGAGATGGAATTTGTGCCATGCAATGACTTGCAGAATTAAGGTCCAGGCTGCTGCTTAGGATGCATGGGAGTGCCAGGAGCCAAGGGGAAATTGCATCAATGAGCCTGAGAAATGGAAAACTACTCATGGGTTTTCTGCTTTGCTCCCCTGTGCAACCTTAAACCTGTCCCTTAGAAAAAGACATTGAACATCACTTATGTACTGCTGGAAGTTGAGTGGAATTGCAAACCAAAATGTATCTGTACTTTTACATTTTTTCTGATTCACAATGGTCTCCTCTGTTACAAAACAAGGTTTGTTCCAGAACTTTTTGGTCGCTCTTTTGCCTGTCTTTGGCAGTGACATGTACCCACAATTGCAGTAGGGATCCTGTAACTGCAGAGGACAGATGTGTCTCTTGCTCCTCCAGCTGTGACATCAAATGTAGCAGCACTGTGCATCCCAGATGCAGTCAGAGAGCCCAGCCATGGCCCAGGTCTCAGGGAGGATTTTGTGTGTGTTGGAATCTGTGTTGTGTCCAGTGAACGTAGGTGAGACCATGGTGCTTATTTTAGGTCCTGCTCAAGCACAGAGGGACTTCAAATAAGAAACACAGCAGAAAGTGAAAAGAAACTTTGTAATACATCTGAGTTAATTTTGCTCTTTAAAAATATCAAGGTTCCAATCTTCTGAAAATGTCATGATGGCCATCTTAAGGGATTATCTTAAAGGTCTCATTCTGATTCCTTAAGTGTTGGTGAAATAAAGATGATGAATGAGGATGGTCAAGGAGGCTCCTGCTGGTCTTCTTCTTCCATAAGTTTATGCTGAGTTCTACAGTTGCCCCTCTAATGCTGCAAACGTGGCTTGAGAGAGTTTCTTAAAGGCAGGACCCAAATATTCAGTGCTCAAAACCATTCCTGTCTGCTGAGATTATCTAAGTATGTCCTTCCCTGTGTTTGAAATGCTTACAATGAAAGTTAGCAAAAGAAGATGTACTGTCTCTGATCATGGGAGGTATGTGTCAATCTCTGGAAAATACTGACTAATTTACTGACTAATTTTTGAACTCTTCCCTTAGTTTCTCACATGGTTATTGAGGAAGTAAACTGTATTCAGAACCATCTTGAAATAGAGAAGACATGCCGTGAAAGTGCTGAGGCTTTGGCTTCTAAGGTGAGAAGAATGATGGTGCTGCTGTTTTTTCTGATCTATTTATTCATCTCTTTATTTATTTATTTAAAACTTGAGATTGTATATATGACTCTTACATGCTTCTGTATAATCTTGTGGAGCTGTGAAACAGTGTGGAAATGGCAAAAAGAATAAAAGCCAGATGCAGGATGCAAAATACCATTCCTGTCTTTAAAGAAAAAAAAAATAATTTTAATGTAGCTTCTATTTTCATGGACCAGCATCCTGATCTCTAGTTTTTATATGCATTTAGGTTAAATGGAAAATAAGTTTTAGAACTCCTCTGTGTGAAAACAATAATGAGCATTTCAGTGTCTAAATCAAATGGAAAAAGTCAACCACTGCATTACATTTCAGGTGATTGTTTATGAAAGCAAAGCGAGGGCAGGGGAAAGGTGACCTCCACTGCTTTGTTGATTGCGTCTAGTCTGATGAATTTAGCAAGTGTGTAATTTTCTATATTCCATCTCATCAGAAGTGCATTATTATTAAAGAATGTTTTTATCTCTCTTATATATTTTTGGTTGTGTAAAATGCATCTGAGCCACTTCATCAGAAAATGGATTACAGCAATTTTGAACCAAATTTCATTAGCAATGCTGACTGCCTTTTTTTTTTTCTTTTTTTTTTTTCCTCCCTCCCCATTCCCTGCCCAAAGTACATCCTTAGATATGGTAAAAATCACACCAGCAAGAAATCACTTTAATTTAGATGCATTAGCAATGTACTTTCTGGAGGTATTTACTTAATTGTTTGCATAATGACACTATATTAGAATTCATAAGATAGACAATCAGCATATAAGTAAGAAAATGAACACATTTATGCAACTTGTCTTCTTCACTGTACTTTCCCTGTAATGCACATCCAAGGGCAGTTCAAAGACTCTCTTTACTCCATGGGGCTGTTTGCTGCTGTGAGCTGACATGGAGGGTTCCTCACACCACTCTCCCCTCTTGCTCACTTTCATTCTTTGGGAATGAGATGAAGAAATTCTTGAGTAAATCTCCTGTAGCTGAAGGGCTGAGGATAAGGGGGATCAAAGATGATTGCTTAGGTAAAAATTCAGATGAACTGTACAGTGTATGTTTTCTTTGAAGCTGCGTATTGGACTTCTGAAGCCCTTGTTGATTTTGTCATGTAGGGTGTCATTAGCAGAAAACTGAGGCTCATTGCTAGACCTGAGCACAGGGAATGCTTGGCTGCTGGGTGGGCAGTCACCTGAACACCCCTGAGGCTGTGCTGAGCTTGCAGAGAGCTGCTGCTGGGGGGGTGTCTGGATGCAGGACAGTGAAAGAAATGATGAGAATTAAACATTTTCAGTGACTCCTGTTCAGTTTTTCTTGATCAAGACAGAGATGCCTTGCAGAATCTCTTCTGTATCACCCACCATCAGTCATATGTTTAAGCATCCAGCCCAAAGTGGTTTCTGACTTGTGGTCTGACCCATAAAGAATTGGTTCATGAGGTGACTTTCATCTTATGAATGTTGACTCTACAGTAATAACTGAAAAGAATTTTGAGATAATTCTCTTATGACTAGGAATATTGTAGTGGTAGTATTTGTAGTTTATAAGTAAAATAGGGCATAGGAGAAGGGAAGAATTTTTATTTAAACAATTGATGCAGCTGGGAAAACCAGATGAGCTTTCAGGGGCACAAATTCTTCTTCAGGTCATTCCTTTGGGACTCCTGGTACTCCCATGTTTAAAGGTGAGGAGCTGAAGCAGCTATCACAAAGCATGTGTAGCATTAAGTCAGCTTAACAGTTGATTTGATTGATTTGAACCTACATAGTATTTGTTAAACAGAAGTACTAGAGAAGAAAAAACAGTGTAGCTAAAACATCATTTTGAATTCAAGCTTCTCAGAGGAGAAAGTGGACAAGCATCCCAATTTCAGACCATCCTGCTGTTGAATGAACATTTAATCTAACATTACTTTTGTCTTCTTTGTTTGACAGATCTTTTAACAATAAGGGACAAAACACACTGGACTTTTTTTTCCTTGCCCTGCAGCTTTAAAGACAGACTAACTAGCTTCTTACTGTTTGTACTTCTCACCTTTCAGCTGAACAAAGAAAATAAAACCTTGAAAAGAATTAGTATGCTTTATATGGCCAAACTGGGCCCAGAAATTATCACTGAAGAGATTAACATTGATGAGGATGAATCATCCACAGATACAGAAGCTACCTCGGGATCATGCAATTCTGTGCACTGTCAGCAGCAAATAAAAGGTGAGCATTGTTGCTGGTCCTACACCACCATGCAAGGCAGAAGTTGTCTTAAGACAGCAGGATTGGTTTGGAGCAGAGATTGGTTTGGAGCAGAGATTGGTTTGGAGCAGAGATTGGTCTGGTTCCAAGTCCTGCTTCTGGGAGTGGTCAGAATCCAAGGGTCTCCAGGAATGGCTGTGAACAAGGTGGGCTGGTGGTGTGTAACATAAATGGTGGGGGATATACAGCCTGCAGAGGAAGGTAAATGCAACAGGAAAAGGAGATCTACCCAGCTAAGAGGGTCCAGTGCTACTGAGTCAGTGAAAGAAACATTTCCTAAGACGCTTAACAAAATAAAAGTTAACTGGAAGGACAAGGTCACTTTCAGCTGCAATGTCATTATTTCAGAGCTTGTCAGACAGAACTCTCCATTTCTGTTTCTATTATGTACCTTTGTGTGCACAAACTTCATTCATGGTCCAGAGCTATTACCAGACAAGCAGGTTAAAGAGGGACTGCTGTACTGGGTAAAACAGCAAAGCTGGAGAACATGGAAATATATTGATAAAACAGACCTGTGCTTGTTTTTCCAGAAATTTCTGGTTCTTTTTTGAAAGACAGTTTGTATTTCCATTGTCCAAAATCAGCTTTATTTCTCATCCCTGTGATGAAGACCATGATAATTTTCTATGTTGTTGTGTCATAGTATCCAAACAAAGGAGACCACCCACATCCTGCATTTTGTGACAAGAGAGCTTAAGTGTTTAACTTCTTAAAAAAACAGACTTTCACCTTTTTTTTTTTTTTATTGGAGTAGCAAATGATGTTTTAAGTACAGCTTTTTTGAACTTTCAGTATAACCCTGTTAGTTGTTGTCTTTTTGAGTGCAGCAACCCCAATGGAGTGGTACAAAGTATCATTGAGGGAAAACCACCTGTGCTGTAAAAATGCTTGTGAAACAATCCCACCAAAGAAATAAGGTCACAGTACCCTTCTATAATAAGCAGATTTATACCCTATAAATGTAGGAGAAGAGGCAGCAAATGGTGTGATGCACACCATGCAACCCATCTGAATGGGAAATAAGACTTTGGAATACCTCCTGCCTTTACTGGAGAAAGGTGTCAGGAATGCATTTAGAGAGCAAACACTGGCTGCAGATCAGATGGGAGCATTGTTAGGAGGCTAGCAGGGTCAAATTAGAGAAATATTATAGAAAGGCTCTGATGTATCTGCTTTCTGTCTTGGTGAACAATTCTTTAAAGCATGAAAAGTGGTATTTTGGGGATCTTCTAAGTCCTTTAGCCTTCTCACCATTCAAGAAAGTATTGGATGTTTTTTGGAATTATTTCTTCCCTCCCACCACTTTTCTGTAAGGATACACAAATAAGGTAAAATCTGAGGCTGTCTGTGGTGTGTGGATATGCCTTCTTCTCTGGATAGTGAGGTTGATAAATGTATTGTAAAACCAGAATTAATCCAAGTACCATAAATTTCAGTGAGGCTTTTTTCCCCCCATTAATTTCTCTGGAGAGCACAAATCCATGAAATGGGCAATGTGTATCAAGAATCTTCTGGGTAAACAGGGTCTTTTTATTTACTTTAGTAAGTGTATGCTTTTAATTTAGAGGACAATAAATCTGAGGCTCCAGAACTGGGAGGGTGGATGCTGGTGTAGAATGGACATTTTCAAGGTGTGAGAGCAAACAGAATGACATCCAGCATTTCATCATCATCTGCAATTGATGAGCCACAATTTCCTCAACTCGTGGCTGGTATTCAATGAACAGCAGTGCTGTGAAATACTGGAAGCAGGTGGGGAATGAGGGCACTTACTGAAAGCTAATATATATCAATAAATTTTGATTTTTTGTGGTGATTTTATGTTAACCTAAACCTTGATATATTATGTATGCAAACTGATCTCCTGTTCCGAAGTGATTATAATCAAATGTTTTATTCCATTGTGAATTTAATTTATTTCATATTTTAATAATTAAGGAACAAAAATTCTGAGGGGAAAATTACAAGCATTAGCTCTTCCATCAGTAAAGGTTATATTCTGACTCTGTTCACATAATGTTACAAAGACTATAAATTGGCAGCTGTTCAGGACAATTTCTTCAGTGAAAACCTCCCAAGTATTAACTGCCTGTTGTTTTGTTTATTTCCCTTGTGACAAGAACTCACCATCCAAAAAGATTTGAAGTGCATTAATTTGTTTTAAAGGATGCCTTTTAAAATCTGCTTTCTGCTGCCACCATAGCAGAGTCTCTGCGATGTGACAGTCTCTTGAGCAGCACTGAGGGCACTCTGTGGTGGCAGGGTTGGCCCTGTTATAGCAGGAAATGAATCATTCAGAATGCAAATAAAGACAGCAGGAGTGAACAGGGAGCTTACCTCAACAGAGTAAATCTGAAACTGTGGCCCAGTTATAGATCTGTTACTTGACACGTATGCAAAGCTCATAAATTATTGAGGATGTTCCTTGATTACAGCTGATGCTTGATACGTAGTTCAGGTGTTTCATACTTAACTGTGCTTGCATTGCCATGACATTTCCTTTGTTGTTGTTTCTCCAATGAAATGCATTCTTCACTTCCTTCCTCCAACTGTAGAGCTGCGAGATCAAATCGTATCTGTTCATGAGGAAAAGAAGACCTTGGCCATTGAACTGGAAAGCCTGAGGTGCAAACTTGCAGAAGTAATTGAAGAAGTATGTATTGTGCCATGGAAGGCGAGACCATGTTAGTGTGGAGTCGGTACTTTCTGTAGCTTATTTTGCTAAAAACGCTCAGTTGTGAAGTTAATTGAATAATGTCTGGTCTCAAGTGCTGCCAGTGATGGATCACTTAGGGCATGTCCCTGGAAGGGACCCTCTATGTCACAGTCCAGTCTGCCACTGCAGCTGGCACATGACTTCTCCCTATCTGTTTGCTCTGTTCTGATGTCCATGTTACAGCTGTCACCTCCCCTTCCTGACAGCCCCCCACCCATCACAGCATACAGGGGGTTTTTGGATTTCCTTGATACTGTAGATGTGTAAGAAATACTTCTGTAGGACACCTAGTTTAATCCCTGGTGCCACTTCATTGAGTATACCCTTAAGTTTAGCCACTGGCAGTGCTGTGTCATGGTAATTAGACCTGCAAATTGGCTTTTCAAGCCAGCAGAGTTTCATTCCTGCTAGAAAACTGGATAAGCCATGTAGTGATGCAAATCAGGACTTAGTGGCTCTTCCTGTCTGTGCAACACTTGCATTCAGAAAGACACAGCTCACAGCACCTGGACAGTAAACAGAGCCCAGGAAAAAAACCCTCAAAACAGGAGTCTTGACTATATTAAAATGCAAACAGTCGAGTAACTTTTCAGGTGCTGTGGCACCTGATCCTGAAAGGCTCCAAAATGTTACATTTGCAGCTGTGACTGGAACATGCCATGGGAGGATTAGTTCATAACCCTTTTATGACATCTGTTATAACATCTGTAAGGTGGAGTAAAAGTGCTTTCCATCCCACTGGAAACCCTGCATCAAGCCAAACCTAGGAAACAGAGCTACTGACAGCAAAATACTGCTTGCATTATGTATGTGCTGTATGCCTTAGGCCATTGACTAAAATGCTCTTGGTTTTGATGTGTTCTTTATACTTTTCTAGGTAAATAAGTTGAAAGAAGAAAAGGCTGTTTTGACAACTGAAGTTCATAAGCAACAAAAACTTTTGGAGAAATGTAACAGAGGTGTGTGGTCTCAGCAGGTTCTCTAAGTTTGCTGCATTCTTTGCAGAAGCTTCAGAGCTTTTCTGTTGCAGTACAGAGAGCAGCTACAGAACTGTGGTCCAGACCTGACACTCGACCTCATTGCTGCTGTACTGCATCAACTCAAGGGCTGTTCCAGACTCTGTGTACTCCAGCAAAATGTGACAATGTATATTGCAGGTGTTACATGAGAATAGGAAAACTTTTTCCTGTGTGGCACAAGTGGCAAACTAGGGCAGGGGCACAGTCCTTCACAGAGATGGACTTTGAACCTTACTCTCCTGTTTTCCTAAATCATTACACCAGTCTTCCTTATCCTTCATCCTTCCTGGGATGCAGCTTATGATTTTGAGTATCTAAAGACTTGGGAGCAACTTATTTTATGTTCAGAGGTTGATGAGAAAAAGACAAGAGTGCTAGCATACAAGAAATATTATTTCCAAGTTATGAAAGAAAATCAGAAGTTTTCCTTTACTGAAAAGAGAAAAGAGGTAAAACCAGGGCAGGGAAGTCTAAAAAGAGATATGGCTCAGGAAAGGAAAGCTTTTCCTTAATGGAGGTGAGTGCTTCTGCATGAGTAATAGTTGACCCCAAAGAAGTTTAGATGAGAGAGAAAAGTTTTTGGTACCTTGGATTACTCTGTCCTTTCCACTTGTTGCTTACTAAGCCTTAAGAAATTGAAAATTGTTTAGTAAAAAGCCACATTGGGTGTTTCCCATTTTCCTAAAGTGTAAGGCAGTGGGTCTGGCTGAGATACAGTAGGGCATAACCTGTAGGCTTTCTCCAGGTTTCCATCTCTTACCCCTTCTATGTGTCTGCATTGCTTAAACCTGTGACAAGCAGTACTTGAAGGCTCCTACAACACCAAACTTCAGAATAGTTGATTAAACAGATTAGCTTGAAGCTTTGGCTGGGATAGTGTGGCAGATGAGAACATTCTGAAATTTTTTCTTTTTTCTAAGTATTATCAAAATAACAACCCCTAGTTAGTTTCACATTTGCCTGTTTTCCTGGAAGGAAGAGTTAAATTGAAGCAAGGTTTTTTTTTTGTATGCATGAAATGAGCTACCAAAGTATTCAGTATCTCCTGTATTTGTGTAGCACTGTGTTGGAGCTGTGCACTCAGTGCATTTCAGTCAGAGTTGATGAATTTATCTTAAGTCTTTCTAAGTATGTGGGTTGATGGTTGGGTATTTTTTGTGTGTATGGTTGGTTTTTGTTTGTTTGCTTTTTTAAGTTAGCATCATTTTGAGAGTCAAGTGGGCTTGCATGTGTATCCAGTGTCTAAATTAGCACTAAGTGTACCTCCCTTTAGAAACAGTAATGCTCAGCTCCAAACCAGGTAAACAAATACACATTCCTCAAGAACAACATAATCTTTGATAGACTGAGCAAAGCTCTTTTGAGGCAAAGAGAGGCAAAATATGGTCTGTGGTATGTGATGCCTGTTCTGGAGATTTTGAGTCTGAACAGGAGAAGCATTGCCCTATTCAGAAGATCAGTAATTGTGCAGGTGTGTGTGAGGTTTAGGACAAATAGGAAGAAAAAATAAGAAGCAAAGAAGGCTGTATATGGAAATGTAAAAGTAGGTCATGCTGTCAGTCAGGGATTTATGGTACTAGGGAATAGCAGCTTATCTGGGTGTATCAAACAGTAGCTCTTCTTTTGATCTGTTCCACTTTTCCTTCTGATCTTCTTTTATTCTTATAAACAGTTTCTGTGCTGGCAGTAGAGGAATATGAAGAGCTTCATGAAAACTTTGAGCTGGAAAAGAACCTGCGGAAGAAAGCAGAGTCGTTTGCACAAGAGGTGAGTAGTCCAGGAAAAGGGATCTTGGGAAATGAAGACATTGCAAGTCAGAAACTTGCCAGCTTAGATGACTTGATTTCAATTCCCAGCTCTTGTCCAGCCCCACATACTACGTAGGTAACATCTGTATTTCATCCATAAAAACGAGTTTACTGTTTCAACAAGCATTTATAATGCACTTTGGAATTATTCATGCAGTCTTAGCCATGTCCTCTTTCAAGGCAAGGCTTTAAATTTATCATGGGCTTAGTTTGTTACAACATCTCAGTGTGGAATATGTAGTGGTTGGATCTGGGAGGAATTAGCTGTCTTTCTGGTGATATAATTTGAAGGGTTGTGTTTCTCCTGAACAGTATGTGGACTCCTAAAAAAGGTATTGCAAAAATACAGTATCAGTTGAGGGACATGTTTTGAAAGATTGTATCAAAAGTATTTTTTGTAGTTGACTAACAAACTGACAGGAACTTATCTACAATGCCAAAGAAATGCTGATTATTTGCAAACAAGTATTTCTTGAGTTTTGTCATTATTTAGTTGTTGCCTCTTGCAGAATATGGGCCCCTGTTGGTGCAGACTGTCAAAGTAGCTGTTCACTTGAAGGTTTTCATTCCATAAAGTTTGCTTATCCAAAATGGAATCACTACAGCAGTGAACTTCAGGCCTGCATTATTCTCCCCTTTGTGTACCTGCTTGTCTTCCTTTGGCATGGTGCTGTTCAGAAAGATTTTTAGAGAGCTTTTTAAAATACATGACAACATGACAACAAAGGCATTGCTGACCAGTGTTTGGGGAACCAATATTGAAAATTACTTTAAAAACCTGTTATCATTGGCCTGATTTCACACTGATGGTGTCCCTTGAGTGAGCTGAGACATCAGAGACACACCCTGGCCCACAGCTGCATCCTCAGCAGCACAGCTTTCTGCTCAAGAGAGGCTGTGTGAGCTTCCTCTCACAGGGATTGTGTCACAAAGCCACAGCTGGATTTTGAGAGCTCAGTTTTCTAGGATGTGCTTACAGTAGCTGTGTTTGGATTATGTTAGGGATGTTCAGGGATTTTCTGCTTGCTTTCATTAGCCACCTGTTTTCTCTGTCTCCATAAAATGTTTCTTTTAAACCCTAGAATTTCTGCTGGATTTTCACTTGGATTTTGCAAAAGCCACAGTGGTTGGTTGTGCTAAGCTGTGCAGTGTTGAGAGAAGGAAGAGCTTTGAGTAAAGGGCCAACACTGCACATTCAGTGCTTTGTTCTTGAGTTGTTAGGAGGAGCACTTGGAGGAAGGAAATAGGCTCCAAGTAATGTGGTTGTCACTGCAGCGGAAGAGTGGCACATCTCAGTGTTTTGTATTAGTGTTTGTGAGTCTCTAACAGCCTAAATGTGTGTTTTAGCTCACTGAGATACAGAACTACTGCCTGTGCAGGTGCCTGTCAGCTGTCCAAGGGGCTGAAGCACCTTAAGTTTGCTTCATGGTGTGGTAGCCCATGCACTGAGACTCACCCCTTCCCCTTTCTCCACAGCGTGGCTGCATCTTCTGTCTTTGCATTGTGGCTGCCCTGGGAGGGACCAGGGGACTCCCAGCTGGGGCTGCTTTTCAAAGGGCCTCCTGCCCTTGGGACTGGTGAGGAGGATTTTCCACAGAACAGGAGCACTTGGCAGTGCAGGTGTGAGAGAGAACGGGCAGGTGAGCAGTGTGCAGAGAAGAGAGCACAGATGGGGGAGAGCAGAGACATGGAGCAAGAGAGGGAGGGAGCAGGCACATATAGGAGTGAGGGAACACTTGAAAATCAGAGCTTTTGATTAAAATAAAATAAAAAAAAAAAAACTAATACAGCTTTAATTATAGTCATGCTGCTGGCACAACCATAATATATATTTAATTAATCAAAAGTGATCCAACTTCAAACATTAGAATTCATGCTCTTTAGAGGTTCTAAAGAAACTGAGTAAATATTGTCAGCCGTGGTGTGGAGAGGGGGAAGGAAAAGGAGAGAGGGTTTGAAGTGAGTCACAATCCATTATGAAAGGTACAGGAATCTGCATAAAAGAACTAAATAAATAGAGTGTGTAAGGGGCGGAGGCATGGGAAAATCTGTACCTACCTGAATAAAACAGGGTTGTTAACACAGGAATCTTGGCAAGCTTAACCAGAATTCTAGTGTCAGGTTTTAAGAGACACTTTAGGATCTCTCAGCTGTTTGTGGAGCAGTTTATAAGAAAACAAAGGAAGGCAGAGAGTATCTTGAAGGCCATTGCAATAATATAGAGGTAGCCCTGAAAAGCACTCTTCCACAAAGATGAGCAAAATACAATACATGCAGCCAAAGCAAGCCAGAAGCAGGAGAACACGGTGTGGGAAGCAAATTCATGTAAAAATCTCCTGAGTTTAACAAAATAGTCTTGCATAAGTGGTTTATTAAATATACATCCTGCATTGTAACAATATTTTGTAAATGGATGTTGAGGTTTAAGCCCAGTTTGGCAGCTCAGCTCCACACAGCTGCTTGCTCACCTTCCCCTGGTAGGATGGGGGAGAAAATTAGAAGTTGAAATGAGATAACTCATGGGTTGGGATAAAGACAGTTTCCTAAGTTGTTTTTTTTTTTCCTAAAGCTGCACCCAAAAGCAAAGCAAAACAAGAAATTAATTCACTGCTTCCCATGGGCAGGCAGATGCTCAGCCTTCTTCAGGAAAGCTGGGCTCCATTAGGTACAACAGCCACTTGGGAGGACAAACACCATCACTCTGAATGTCCCCCTCTTCCTTCTTTCCCCAGCTTTACATGCAGAGCATGATGCCCTGGGGTCTGGCCTCTGCCTGTGGACAGCTGGGGTCAGCTGTCCTGGCTGTGTCCCCTCCCAGCCCCTTGTGCACCCCCAGCTCACTCACTGTGGGCTGGGGTGAGGAGCACAGAAGGCCTTGACTCCACACAGGCACTGCTTAGCAATAATGAAAATATCTGTCTATTATCAATGCTGTTTCTAGCATAAATCCAAAACACAGCCCTGTACCAGCTACTATGAAGAAAAGTAACTCTTCCAGCCAAAACCAGCACGAGTGAACAGTTTATTATTATTGGTGTATGCTGGTGTAGAGATAATCCCTGCACTTGAAGTTCTCTGGAAACCTCGTGGAGAAGAAGCAGTGTGCTCTCAAAGTTGCCATTGAGATTTTTTTTTTCCCCTGTCTTCTGTATCTTGGACAAATGGAAATGAAGTGTCAAGCTGCTGAGCAGTTTGTTGGGGTTCCTTTCACTTCTGAGCCTAGCACAGGCTTTTGCTCAAAATGCACAACTGGAAAACGAGAAGAAAGGTTTCCCGAGGGTTTATGGTGACCTGTAAACAGTTTGCAGTTCAGAAGTTGAAAGGCTGCATTCAAAGGAACTATGATCCAGATGGGTTAAAACAATTCAGTGAATCTCCAGTGTGCATCATTCATCTTTTCATTGGCTTTCCCTCCAGTGCTCAATGCTTAACCATCCTCCAGCTGTTTGTGCTTTTAAGTAACTACTGCACAACAAAATGTGTGTATTTAACTTACTTTCCTCAAAATACCTAAATCCCACACCAGGCCCAGTGCACAGCTGGCTTTACTTACTCTAGGACTGAATCTTCCCATTTTGGAAGTTAAAAGGTGTCTGTCAACTTGGGGAAAATCATTGTCACTCTTAGCAGGTGTCTGCACTACTCAGGAGGTTGCATGCAGTGAGTTTGGTTATCTTGCTGACATGAGCTCCCAAAGAACTCTTCCTCAGATGCATTTGTGACTTTTTGGGTTAATTTGTGAGGACTTTTGCATTAACATGTTACATCTGTGAGTGGATACTGCAAAACCAGCACTGGGGAGGCAAGTCTGTGCCTGCAAGTGCCACACTCTGTACTTCACCAAGGATAGTTCAACAGCAACTGGTATCTGAAGACAATTAATTTGCAGTCCAGCTGACTGAACTGGATTTAATAATTAAAGAGACATGATAAGTAGTTAGTACTTGAATTCCTCTGAGCTTGGATGTTACCACTTTTGAAGCGTGGTGTAATGTTAATGTGTTTCATCAAGCTTTTTCCCAGGAAGAGGCTTGGGGAATGGTAACAGATGTATGCTCTAAGAAACTCTTTGGTCTCTTTCTCTTCCCCCCACCATCTCTTTTTATTCAGGCAATTAATCTGTGGGGGAAAAAAGTGAAGATGTTTCCTTTTTCATGTGGTGTATGATCTACTTCTGAATCTATTAGATGGTGTCTAAATGCTGTAAGGCTGTGAGGGTTATAGAATGTATCACTGTGCTTCTGCCTTGACAAAAAGAAAACTGCAGAAAATGAAGAAATAAATAACAATAGAGATTATTTTCCCCTGTATTTTGTGCAGTTTTGCCTCATAAGTGAAGAATGAGTGCTGTAGTTTGAGAAACACTTTTGTACAGAAGGGGCTGGTAAAATAAATAATGATCTGGTTTTAAGGAAGTCACATTGTTGATGGGAATTCAGTTTGCTCACTCTGCATGCTCCAAACACCCATGAAAAGCAAATGATGGATAAAAAAT
This sequence comes from Notiomystis cincta, assembly GCA_013398075.1. Lineage (NCBI taxonomy): Eukaryota > Metazoa > Chordata > Aves > Passeriformes > Notiomystidae > Notiomystis > Notiomystis cincta. The sequence continues at coordinate 73,607 of VZRX01002168.1, forward strand.
AGGCTTAACTCATCTACTCCAACTCTCCCATTCTGACTGAATTAGACCTCTTCTTTTGAGACACAAAACTTATTAATGCTGCAGCTTGTCACTCTTTAGAAACAGTCCCTTCAGAAGCTGTCTGGCAATTAGCCAGGTAACTAAAACCAGCTGGCTTGTGTCTTACTGGTCTGAAATATTATGAATCATCTACATGAGTGACTGTTGGCTGTCCATATTATGCATGTGTCCTTTTTCATGGTCATACTGCTCACTTTTCTGTGGCAGTTTGAAAATACAGCTAGACTGGACTTTGACTTCTCTAAAGGAATGTTGGGGTTTTTTTTTCTGATTAGCCATTGAACTCAAAACCATACCTAGAGCTGTATTTTAATCCTAAATTTAGAGCCACTTAGTGCCCTGTCAAGCCATAATCAGACATGATCACTCTGTTGTCTCCACCACATAAAATTCTTCAAACAGCCTGTTCTTCTGGGGTGATACAAGTCCCTTGATCCTGCCTCTCTTGGGACTTATTTGAGGTCTGAAGACAAGACTGTAAGGCTTCAGGGAGCACATAATGCAGAAGGCATCAGCTCCTGTAAACTGTGACAAACGTGTTTGGGTTACCCCTCTGTGACACCTCGACTCCTCACTAGGTTGTGGAGGGGATGAGGCTGAGGAAATAAGGACCAGCTGCTCAGTTGAGTGATGTTCTCTTCTGTTTGACACTTCCCAAGTTTGACTCTGCCTTGCTACATACCTTTTGTTACTCTGTTTATAAGGGACAGCGTGCCACTGATTTTTATTTTGCTTCATGCAATCCTACTAGAGCAACACCTGCTGTATTGGGACATACAGTTTTTCTCCCTTCAGACTGAAACTAAGACAAAAAGAGTACTGCTCACAGCAAATACCCAATGGATATATAGATGGAAGTGTAGCCACACATGGATATTAAAGAATTTCCTTTGTCACTGCTTTGCTCCTGGGAGGTGGGTTGGTTGGAAAGTACCCAGTTTTATCCTGAACCTTATTTGAACGAGGATCGGTGTTCCCAGGGATTTGACACTAACAGAGTTGCTTTCTAACTTTTTTAATGAGGAAGAATTCCTTTTTCAGCCCTGGTGTAAACAAAAACCAGCTGCAGTGAACGCTCTGTCGGGTAGGGGCTAGAGCAAGGGGCTGAGAATGAGGTATGGCCTCACTGAGGTCAAGGGAAAATCTTCTATTATTTTCACCCTCTTCTTTCCACCTCCCCAGTTCTTGTGAAAACTCTGCTGATGGAAAGTTGCCAGCTCCCAGATTCCCTGTGCTTTGCAGCTTCTCTTTGTAAACTCAGGGAGATAAAGATATGTAACTGGTTTGCACAGCACTGGGAGATTTTAAAAATTAGACTGGTTGGTGTAAGCAAATAGTTTTCCTTTGTGATCTGCCTTTAGCTGCAGGCATGGTTTTCAGTAGATTCCTGCACTATTGACTTGTGTTTCCAGCATTGATTGGGATGCTCTGCAGATAATTGTCTAGCAGGTGGCAAAGTCGGAACTAATCCATCAATTGGTTAAATTCCACCTAGTCCAAATAATCTTGTTAGTAGCTGTTTTGCCCTTTCAGCAGTCACTTTAATTAATATTCAGGGTTGTTAGGCAGTCAGGTTTCCGCCCTGCTGAAGCAGGAATTGATTCTTTAAATTTTAAATTAGAATTAATTTTTAGGGGTCTTTTTTGTCCCATGTCAAACACACAGAGCAGCCTCTCACAAATTTGAAGCAGCTTGCTTTCTGCTTTGTCTGACATGACTGTCCTGTCTGGTTTTGTCCCTGCCACTTAGAATAGGTTGGCACTTAAAGAAAATGTGTAACTTCTGAGATGGATGGGACTCCCTGTGAGAATTTGATTCCTGTGTGTCTGATTGCCCCATTACCTTACAATGAAAATTCTTTTTTTGTGATGTTGATGACACTTCCATATTTGTGAGCAGGAACATATTTGCAGTATCGTGAAAGCAATTTATAAAGCTAATTGAAAATACAGGACTTGATGTGAAAGCTTCTGAAGGAAAAAGTTTTCATCCAGGTCTTCAAAAGGATTTTTATCATTTTATTGCAGAAGAACATGAAACAAAGTGAATATGAATTTTCTACACTTGGTGAAGTATCTGTTCAAGTTGAAGAAATCAAGTTGCTGTACTTGATTTCTTCTTGTTTTGGCAGCTTTCTGCTCCCTCAGGCTGGAACAACTCTGGTTGGGTTTAGTGGCAGAAGATTGGTGAATAAAAATGTGGAATTGATTACCTTAAACTATTTTTCAGTTTCAAAAGAAAAAAAATCCAAGTTTTCACTTCGCTTTGAAAGTTCACAGTGGGTAAACTTTGATGTTTGCTGAAGTGGGCTTCTGGAGAGAGGTTGTTTCTGTCAGGGTTAAATAACTTCTGTGAGTGACTTAACAGGAACACAGAAGACTTTGAGGCAATATTGAGTTGTTTTGCAGTGATTTAGAGGCCTTTCTCAAGTATAATTTTCAAAGATGCTCTTTTTAAGAATATAAAGTGTTAAATGAGTGAGTTGCAACATAAAGGCAAAACCTTCATGGATTTTTGTAGGTAGCTTTGATTCTGAAATTCTCTTGCCTTTGAACCCTTTGAACCCTCCAGGTATAAGGTAACACAAGCATAAATTGGTTTGAGTGGCAGGATGTGGGGGCAGAGAGCTGATGTCCAGTGCACGTTCGACTTTGCGCTGTCAGCAGTTTGTTCCCGAGCCAGCGCCTGCGTTCATCATTTCCTCTCCATCAGATGCCTCCAGTGCTCGCTGCCTGCCCCCATGGCCCAGCTCTGCCCAGTGGAGTGTTCAGTGCAGCTTTTAGTGGTGTTAGGGCTGCATCAGTTGACTCCTCCTGGCACGCAGGGTCAGGCAGGCTGCGAGAGGAGTAAAGTTCAGCACGGTCAGTGCCTTTCTCGGGCTGTCTGCACAGCTGGGAGCTGCTTGCTGAGAGGGCTCAGCTGAAGTGCCTGTGCAAAGCATGCTTGCCACAAACCTGCATCAGCTCCTGCTTTTTAATAGCTAATTTGTATTAAAAGAAATAAATCACAGAGCATTGCAGTAGCACGAGATGGGAAGAAACCATGTGTTGTATCTGTAATCTTGGTTTGTGAATAAACAGGATGGGAATCTGAAAAGATGTCAGGGAACTTTTGTATTTCTAATGCTTTATTCTTAAAAGATCTCCTTGCTTTTGCTGAGCTCTGCAACAGTGTTTTTGCAGTCTGAGGGAGTACCTGCATTCTCAGGCTGTTCTCTGTTCTCCTGCCATAAGTGGCTCTGCTGACCTGTGCACACTCACGTGAAACCTCAGCGTGACCCAGGCCCTGTTTCTGCTCTAAGAACAGGCACAGCTGAGTTTCTCGAGTGGAAGCCTGTGTTGCCTCGGGGCAAACGTCTTCCTGAAAGAGATGTCAAGGTGCAGAATAAATTCACTTGGAATTTTTTTGTTGGGAAGCAATCCTTTTCTTTTTTCCTAGTTCCTAAACAGTCTGGGAGGAACAGATCTCTTAGGGAAACTGCATATGCTGACAGCTTCTGCACCTCATAAGTGAAGCCTAGAGAAGTGTGTGATTTTTTTATCAATGTCACATCTCCAGACCTTTTGATTTTTGCCTGTCCCCCGCAATGAATTCATTTGCCACATCAAAAATATAACTTGGGGAGAGGAAGGAACACAGGGATCAGAACTAAGAGGCTGAAATTGTCCCAAAAAGCCTTTTCCCAGGGCAAGTGCCTACACTGATTACACAGACATGGACTGAAATTCATTTCCTCAAGAAATAAATTTCTATCATTCACATATCCAGCTAACCCTCAAATAAGTGGGCTTTATGCCAGGGCTTGCAGATATGTTTGAGGAGCTAGCCTGTGAATTCATGGATATTTTACCTTCCACCTAGAGTTCTTTTAATCTTTCCAGAGCTCCCAGAATGGGGCTCAGATTGTTCCCATTTCCAGGAAACAGAATTGAGAGATGTGTTTAAATTCTGAATGCTGCCAACATGTGGGTAATTGAGGTGTAGCAGTGGGTGGTTCTCAGCAAACACCTGGTTCCTTTCAGTGTGAGCTTAGCTCTTGTGAATTTCACTCTCAAACTTCCTTTCCCCTTCCTTCTCAGCTTCCTCCTCACTATTCTTACCACATTAACACGGTGTTAATATCTCATTTTCTTTCCAATTTCCATTTTAGAATTAGTCTGTGCCTGCCTGACTGTTGTTTTTGTCGGGGGTGGGCTTGTTTTGCAGATGTTTATTGAACAAAACAAGATGAAAAGGCAGAGTCAGTTGCTTCTGCAAAGTTCTGCTCCTGATCAACAGCTTTTGAAGGCTTTGGATGACAATGCAAAGCTAACCCACACATTAGAAGAAGAGAGGCTTCAACACCAGCAAAAGGTAAAACAGAATTTCTTTTCATCTCGTGCAGAAGCCTTTGAAAACCTCCTGAGTTTAAGGAGTGCTCTGTCTTTATTACATTCAGAATTATTTGAGATCATATCCCCTGTAAGAGCTCAGAGTTTAAGAACTTGATTTCAGAGAAGGTTGTGATTCCCTTCTTCTGGGTCACTGTTCAGACATGAGTACAAAACTGGAAGGCTTTTGAGCCTGAAGGCTCTGGTTTAGGTAAGTATTTTATTCTGGGTGCCAGTAAAGTGCAGTTACAAGCAGTAAGTCAGGTTCCATTAAGTGAAGAGGTGACAGGAGAATATTTTGGACATTGAGTAATACAAAGGGTGTCTTGGGGGATCAGGAAAGAAGAACATGAGGTGAGAGGGAGGCAGTGCTTGTTAGCAGTCTGGGTCTTGCTAGACAAATGCATGGGGGGAAGCCAGACATGCTGGAGCAGGGAAGTGTAAGGTGAATCTGCAAAGAGAATCTGAACTGATAGGACAGAAAGAGATGCATTCTCTGAAACTGGACTGCATCAGTCTCTTAACTGGGAGAAATTGCTTCCCAGGAAAGCCTGAAAATGAGCTTTGCTTTAGCCCTGAGGCCTGTTCCCAAAATTCTGCTGATGGAGTAATGCTGGGGATGGGTAAACAATTCCTGTCCTTTCATCAATGCAGCAGGACTAAGACTATGGAATCTCAAATGCTCTGAATGAGTAATTTGGGAGAATAATTGCCAGTTCATAGAAAACCTCTGCACCTTTGGCTACTTTGAAGTCTAGAGCAAAATGTATATATTGGGGGAGCTTTGAAGTTACTGCTACTCTGCATCTGAATGCTGCCTCTGAATCAGATATTCCATAATTCCCCCACTGGTATCTGCACGAGTTGAGACAAGGGAGTTTAAATAATGAGCCTGTCAGTGGAAGCAGTAAGAGAACAAAAATGTCAATGTTCTCGTGCTTCAAATGAGGAAATGTTCTGAAATTAAATTCTAATTATGTTATAAAAACTCTATAAAAAGAAAAGGGAACAACGTAAAGCTTAAGTACTTTGGAGCTAAAGACATATTTTAAAGAATAGATAAAGCAAGTTGGGGTCACAACAGAAGATTCTGACATCTCTCAGAAGAATCTTTTCAGCTCTCATTCAAAATTTTTCCTCTTTCTGGCACTTGTCCTTCTCTCCTGTACTCTAACATGATGTTTTCAGGCATACCTGTGCCTAGTGGGTTATTTGCCAACAGGAGGGACAGAAAATGCCTTTCATTGTGATGAATGCTCTTGCTTGCCAACTGCAGATCAAAGAATTAGAAGAGCAGCTAGAGAATCAATCACTGCACAAGGAGATTAATCGCCTTAAACAGCAGCTAGAACTTTTGGAAGAAGATAAAAAAGAACTGGAGCTGAAGTGTCAGCATGCAGAAGAAAAAGCTAGAGACCTAAAGCATTCAGGTAAAGTTGTGCAATAACTTTCATTTTAGGGGTAGAGAGTGTGTGTGTGTGGTGGTTGGTGCACATCTAATGGAGTTAATACATTTTACAGAAGCTTTTGTGTAGATCCAGACCTCTGCTTCACTAGACAAAGTGCAGCCTTCAACTGCAGAACAGCTGTGTCCAAAATGTGTGAAGAAATAACCTTGTAGAACTTATGTAAGGAACAAAAGTCCTCTTGTTAGGTTGCCCTGAGTCTTACAGGTGGATAAATATATGGGAATGGGTGTCTGTGTGAAAGACACAAAAGATGGAATTTAAAGTCACTCAGTTGATTTTGAATTTTTGACCTTTTAAAAAGCAAGTTTAAAATATTGTAATTTTAACTTGAATTTGTCATGGCAAGAACAAAGAACCATATGTACTTTGGAAGTCATATTCTTACTTCTGCCATAACCTACTGTACACAGAACAATTGCTAAGGATTTTTGTAACTAAAAGAAATTCAAGACTCATTTTTTCTCTGTTTCTGCCCTTCCTCAGTTAAATGTATTTGACAGCATTTCAAGTGCAGAAAACTAATTTTCACATTTTAGGTCTGACATGAAAACAAGAGAGAAAAAATCCATTCTGTCATCACCCAATTTTGACCATTTTTATGGGGAAAGCCCACACCATCAGCAAGACAGAGATAAGTCTGGAGGTTGAAATTGTCAATTTCTTTCGTCTCTTGTTAGTTCATTCTCAAATACAACCTCAAACAGACCATTGCAGAAATGGGATCGAGTCTTCCCTGCCCTGTCATTTTATGTGAAGAATCCTGTATGAGGGAGAGTTTCAGTGGTAACTCAGGTAGGAGGTGAGTGGTTTAAAGGGAATCCTGTGCATTGTTCTTGGTAGCAAACGTCAAAAAATGGACTTGTAGCAGTTGTGTGGTTAAATCTTGTTTGTTCTTTAGTTAATTAGCAGGGATTTTTCCTTAAACCGTTGAGGTTGGTCTTTAGAGGAGCTGTGAGAGCCCAGGAACTCACTGTGGTTCGTTTCCTTGCTCCTGTGCAGTTGATGAGCTTCAGAAGCGAATCCAGCAGTCGGAAAATCCTGCGCCGCCTCCGCCGCCGCCGCCGCCGCCGCCTCTCCCTCCTCCTCCTCCTCCCAACCCCATCCGGTGAGTGCTGCTCTGCAGAAGCACAGTTCCTTACATCAGCTGCCATCCAAGCAGGAAGAGTGTCTTTAAAGGAAAAAAAGAGGCTTTCTCCACCTGTCTGGGGCTCCTGAGCAGCAGGACACGCTCAGTGCCCCGCCTGCCCTCAGATTTAACGCCCTGCCCAATTTTGAACAGTGTCTGCCTTGCCAAGCCTAACAAATTGTCTAGACTGTGATTTTGGAGGAGGAGGGATACCTGTCTCCTCTAAATTTAGGAGATTATTTTTTTCCTATTCACCTGATAGCTGTAATTATAGACTTGTGAAATGCTTTCTATTGCCAAGAAAACTCCTTTGAACCAAAGGATATGTTAGATTATTGTGTGTCCCTTTGTGTCAGATACTGATGATGAAAATGCAGACTCCATTGAGTTCTCACAATTACTTTCATAAGTTAAAAAGGAAAAAACAAAAAAACCCCAAAGAAAATCACCACCCAGTCATCAAGTAGGTTTGGGCAAAATTACCAAAATTTGGCCTGGTTTCTGCAAAGGGCTATAAAAGAGGATGTCCAGTCCATGATGTATCAGGCATTAGACCAAATTGAATTAACTAAACACTAAAGGGTGCTTAGTTAAATCTAAAAACTCAGCTAATCTTCGCGTTCTCTGCTTGGTTTTAAAAATAAATGGACTTTGATGACAGTTTGCAACCTTCTGTAATAGAAATGACATCCAGGAGTCTTGTTAACTACTGTATTAAACATATGAATAGATACGATTATTGTGGAGAATTCATCCCTTTGTGCATCTTGCACTGTTTTGAGAGACTAAACATATTCAGAACGATTGTGTTTGGCCTTTGGCTTCTTTTATGTCCATTAACTCATTTGGCCTGCTTGCTTCTTTCTCACATATAGCATGAATTAATTTTTTTGTTTAAATTGGTGCCCTTTACTGTTTGGAGTAGGTGAAACCATTAATTTTAAGCCCTGTAGTAGAAAAGTCAGACTGTTTCTTCATGCACTGTGATGTGTATGTGGGTAGAAGTTGTTCCAGGGCATAGGCACTGGGTGCTGCATTTTTCTGGGCAGAGTTTTGACCCTTTAGGCAGGGATGTCACTCCACTCTGTAAGGAGTGATGTTCAGTAGGGAGTGACTGGCCTCACTGACACCTCACATGTCCTCAGGAGCTTGTTCTTGTTGATGAATCATTTGCTGGTGTGGACTTTTACATTGTGACTATAGTGAGGGGATAATTACTTGACACTGTGAGAAGATGACAAACTTGGAGATGGTGAGGAGATACTGATCACCATATTTAAGTGTCCTCTGGAGAACAGTACTTCAACATCTACAGCTCTTCTTTCTGTTTATTATGCCAGAGCAGCTTCCATTTGTCATGTGTCACAATGAGACACTGGCTTTTAATATTCAAATCTGGAGTGTTTTGATTCTGCCTAATGTCTGTTAAAAAGAAATAAATTTCTCTGGTGCATTTTGATGGGAGGCATTGTGGGGGGTAATTCAGTGCATCTGCATTCACAAACCATTAATTGAGTCTTTGTAAGTGGCTGTATAATCAGGTAGCAGAGAGGTGGTGTGGTGTGTTCAGGCTCATTCTGGCAGTGGGTGACCCAGGGCAGAATGACAACCTGCAGTTTCATTTCCCCCAAGGTCTCTCATGTCAATGATTCGCAAGAGATCTCACTCCAACAGCAACGTGAGCAAGAAGGAGAAACCTCCTCAGCAGGAGTCAGGTACAGCTCATCTCTTCCCAAGCCATGGGGGTCATCCACTGGTACTGCAGGAGAAGCTGGTGGAAAGGAACTGTGGATAAAGACGGTCATTCAGATGCTTTTGATTGTCAGGATTAGGCACAGCTCTCCATGTCCCAGCACATCCCTGCAGCCCAGGGATATGTGCACCAGGATGGGAAGTGGTGTCTTTGGCACTGTAGCTTTGCTGTTCCTGTGAGGGGTGGCTGAGGACTCTGGTCTTGTCTGCCTTGGAGAAAAGGAGGCTGAGGAGTGACTTTATTGCTCTCTACAGCTCCTGAGGATGGGACAGGGAGAGGGAGGTGCTGAGCTCCTCTCCCTGGGATCCAGTGGTAGAACACACAGGAGTGGTTTAAAACTCCACCAAGGAATGCTTAGACTGGAGATAAGGAAGAATTTATTTATGGTGAGAATGATCAAACACTGGAACAGGCTTCCCAGAGAGGTGGTTGATGCCCCAAGCTTGTAAGTTTTTGAGGCCCTTAAGAACATACTCTTAACTTGTGGTCAGCCCTGAAGTGGTCAGGCTGTCAGAGCAGGTGGTCACTGCAGGGCCCTTCCAGCTGAAGCATTCTTTGTCTTCTACTGCAGACTTCCTCGAGATCCCAAGTAAATTTGTGTGGCACTCACTGCCATCTCTGCCTCCACAACTGAACTGGTCATCAGCATCCAATTTACTTTTTCCAAAAGGATTGGAGTGTGAACAGTCTTTGAGGCTGCAGGTCAAAAAACTCAAGGGAAGACCTAGCTCTTGCTGTAACTGGAGAAAAGTTCTGACCTTCCTGCTTGAGCTGCAGCATGTGCAGAGCTTTGTGCTTCCACAGGTTACCTGGAAGAGGCAGAAGACCAAATCTATGAGCATTAAGCAGAGAGCAAGTTATATTCAGCATAATACAGGGAGATTTCTGAACTTCCACATGGCAATTTCTTCTGTCCAGAGCCTCTCCACAGAGCTTGTTTGTTAAATATTTCAGTTTTCATCCCTCAATTCATATCTTGTGAAATTACCACTCAGAGCTGACTGTAATTCTAATCCTTTAATAACACTGAAAACCTAAAACAAAACAGTCTTGCACTAATGTGGCTCTGCATGCAAAGTAATAGCTGAAATTGCATTTTATTGTTGTTAATGGAAGCTGGAAACTTAGTAGGTTGAGAACAGGAGTTAAGTACAGATTTACAAATGACTGTGAGTGCCTGAAGAGTCAGAGCTAGTTAGACAGGCATTGCCAGTTAAATAACCAAGGGTTTTCTTGCTGTTTCTCTCTTCCTTCTGAAACAGCAGGAGTTTGTTTGTAGTGAATTGCTTAACTCATTTGCTGCCACTTAAACAAAGAAGGGAACCTGCCTGAAATTATAGGATATAACTGTTAAAAAACCCCCTGCTGGTAGCAGACTAATGGTATGTAAGTCAGGCTGGATTGTTGCATGGAACCAACAGGCAGGAAGTGGGGAAAAGAAAGTATTCCTCCTCCCATTTTCAGGTGAGGACCTCAGGAATGGAGTGACTTGGGCAGGTCCCTGGGGGAATTTCTGGGAACTGGTTACCAGTCTGAGAGAAACAAGGTTGTTGGTCTGGATAAAATAGAGAGAGCTCTGATAAAGAGTCAGTCTTATCTTTCAGTAAACGTCCAATTATGGTGCCTTGATTTGTCAGAGTTCCTTACCTTGAGGCATCCTAGATGTTTTGATTACACCTTTCTGTTGAGACTGTCACAAACAGTGATTGCAGGAAACACTAAGAAATTCACTCTAAGGTCTCTACTCCCCATTCTTTCATTATTTATTAGCAAACTAACAGTTCTGGCCTTTCTTCACATATAAACTGCTTTTTCCCTTAATAGTTGAGCTGTTCCTAAAATAAAAATTTAAAAAAGGGAGAAAGTTCTTTCTTGATCTAGTTAATATATCAAACTTGAGGTTTGTTTTGACCCCTGTTAAGGACTTAGAATGAGTGGTTTCTATCCCATACCACCAATTAAGCTTTTATATTTGAAACAGCCTGTTTGTGAAATTAAAGCCTGACATTAAATCAGCTTAGAATACAGAAACCACATTTCTATGAATCATCAATAGTACCCTGACAAGTGAGAGAGCAGAAGTCTTTTTAAAATTCCTGTTACATAAGGTACAAGGTTGCAGCTTTGAATAGCATCAACCCTATTTCCCCATATATTTGCTTCAAGTGCTCTTCCTCCCCTCCCCTTTTTGGTATATTTGGTCTTTTCTTTTGTTATCCAGAATGCTGATAAGTTAACAAGTATTCTTCCCATGTCATCTGAATATTTTGCAGTCCTGATACCAAATCTCTTGAAAAAAAGCAGCCATTTCCTTTCATGGCATTTCAGTTTTTCCCTTTAACCTGATGCAGTGTTTTCTGAAGGGGTGAGTTTAGTTCAGTCTGAGGTGTTGGTTGTTTTTCCAGCCAGGTTCTCAAGCCCATGTGAAACAGGAGACATGGCTGGGGTCACGGTCATGGGGCATTATCAGCTTGTCCTGTGTCAGTGGAGCTGTGGGAATTTCTGCTGAGCCACAGTGGAAGCAGAGTATTCTGTGTTCTTTCAGCCCTGGTGCTTCAGCCTAGAGCACTGAGCTTTTGCAATCCCCAAACAGTTCCAGGAGCTTTGCATTTTTCAGGTTGTGGGCCCTGCTTCTGCCCAGACTTCTGCAAAGTCAGGATCCTCAGTGCAGATTTTATCCTTGAGGAGCTTGGGACAGTTGAGCTGATAGCAAAGATCACTGAATCCAGAAGGAGAATGTGGTTTTTACTTTGTACATTTCTCTGTAGTTCCTGTCTGAAATGTGATCTGCTCTTTGACTTTCCTAGCAGGGGAAGAAGTTACAGATCTGAAGAGGCAAGCTGTGGAAGAAATGATGGATAGGATTAAAAAGGGAGTTCACCTGAGACCAGTCAACCAATCAAGCAGGCCTAAAACAAAGGTTTGGAATAAGTAGCAGACCAATAATTTTAGCTAAGTACAGTAATTTACACTGAAAATAAACTTTTCTGTTAAATAGTCAGAAGTATACATTTTCCTTCCCTCATTTACTTGGCTTGATTTTGGATAAAATTAATTAGAGCAGCATATACCTGAAGAACAGAAAAAAAAAGTGAAGGCAGCAGTAAGTAAATAAAGCCAGTTTCTTTGATACAGAAAAGAAGCTTGTAAACAAACAGCTGCTAAGAGACAGAAAGCACAGAGAGAACAGTTGAAGTGGTTAAAGGGGATGATCAACAAGCAGACTGCATGAGCACTTTTTTTTTCTTTTGTGCAGCGCTTACACCTAGTACCTGAATGTGGCTACTGCAAAACATTGCTTACCTCCTTCACAAAAGCATAATCTTCTTGTCTAGTCTGTGATTTGCAGTGCTAAGAGCTGAGGCTCTTCTCTTCATCGGGGAAGGGAATGGATGGAATGTCAGCCCTGTGCCGTGGGAGGAGGGGCTGAGTCTCACACCCCCGGGCTGTGCAGCAGCCCCTGTGTGGGGTCTGTCTGCAGGTACAGCCTCTCCTGGCCCATTTCAGGTGGCTTTTGACATCTGTGTGTTGTGTTTGTTTACAGCCAGAAACACCAAAGCCCTCTGAAAGTGCAATGAAAGAACTAAAAGGGATTCTGGTAAGAGAAATTTCAGCTTATATTTCGTTTTCTTCTTATTGAGGTGACAGGGTCTTCTGTGAAAACTGTGAAACTTCTGCATTTTGGTTTGAAGCCATAGAGCAGTTTGGGAGCAAATCCCCCAATTCCACCTTTAACTTAAGGAGTGGTTTTGGTCTTCCTAGGAGAATTTGGTTTTACACTCTGCTCTGGGTTTGTGTGCTCCTGCCACTAGAGGGGATTTTATGGTCTGTATCTGCCACAGATCCTTTGGAAACTTTCCAAATACTCACAGTGGGGATGCTGAGGGATGGAGAGGCAGCTGAGTTTCTGTATATCGTCCAAAGTAAAGCCCCTGACTGCACATACCGTGAATGTAGAGTTGTCCTCATCAACTGGTCTCTTTCCTGGGGCACCAGATTTCTTGTTAGCATAGGTGAAATCTAAATAAAGCAACAGCTCTGGTCTGTCTGCATTTATATGTAGAAAAAAATTGATTCTGAATAGCTGTCCACAGAACCCCTTATCATGAAATAAAAGCATGTTTGGTCCAGCTGAGAGCAGTGTGCTGAGTTTGCTCCTGTTGTGTCCTTTACTCATGTGTTGCATTGCTTGTTTTTAACTAATTGCTTCTTTTGCACAGGAGCTAAAACTGTATCAGTCAGAAGGAGCTGTAGTTCTTGCTCCCTGGCTTCTGTAACCCTGAAGCTTTTGAAATGCCATTTTGGCATGTTGGGTGAAATTCTGGCAGTATTGAAGCAAAATGCTTCACTTCACTCTGCAGAAGGTGAAGCTAATCATTCTCATCATCCTGTGGTTAAACAGCCCTTATAAAAACCAGTTCAGAGGGGTTTTGGGGGATGCAAGACATTACAGCAGAGTGTAGCCACAGCCTCTGCTGTGATTTAAAAGCAGTGGGGCACCAGTGAGGTGTTAAAAGTTGCTGTTCTCCAGTCATGTGAAAGCAGGGGAGGAAGGGAGAAGTGGTCTAGAGAGTCACCAGACCCTAGTGCTGAGCCCTAATTAGAGGGACACATAATTAAATGAGGTGGTAAATAGGAAAGGAATAAAATGCAACACTGAGACTGTGCTTTAAGCAGAATTCCATAATTACAGGACCAGTGGGATGTGGTGTGCTGTTTGGACCAGTGAGGTTGGACAGAGCTCTCCTGCCCAAGGTCCTTTCCTTCTCTAATAGCTGTTTTATTTCTTCAGCACTGTGTCACTGCCATCAGGGGAGACTTGATTATGGCCTTCAGAGGGAGCAGAGAAACCTGCAGGCACTGCACTTCTGTGTTGGGCTCCTTGCTTTTGAGCCTTTCAGGGTATTTGCAGTGCAAGACAAACTGTATAAAATGCAGCTCCAGTATATTCTTGAGAGCAGTCATTATGCACAGTCAGACAACAAACATGGGGGTGGAATGTGATGGAGTAAACATTTGTTGTTACTATGCTAATTATGCATTTTGTGTAGACCTCCATATAATTGTTACAAACAAAACACATTTATGTTGTGCAAATTCCAGAGTTTGAGTGACTCCCTTTTTAAAGTTGCTTTTGTACATGTACATTTGTGCAGATCTGGAGCATATTACTAATGAATAACCTGCTCAGTTAAATTTCAAATAGTTTTGAAAGAAAATTTTTTAACTTGTAGGCAGGAGTGAAGAATTAAGAGTTTCTTTGCAGGGCTCCTGAAAATAGCACAGCTTTTGCAACCTGCAGTGCTGTTTCCTTTTGTCCTTGGCTATTTCTGCTCAGAAGTTATGTGTTTATCAACAAAAGATGTCAATAGAATGTTATTTATGGTCTTGAGAAATGCTGTCTGAGTCTGACATGTTTTGGAAGGCTGAATAAACAAGATTTATGGGAAGACCCAGAGGGAGAATAAAATAGTATATAGGTACCAAATTTTCAGTTGCATTATAAACATTTGGGGCAAATGTTACAATCCAAGTGGGTTCTGATCCAGGAACTGACTCTTGTGGGTTGAGAAATGCATGCAGTATGCACTAAATGCATGTTTAAATTCCTGTAGGCAAGTTTGTGAGGTTTCAGGCTTTGCTTAAAACCTCTTTTCGTCCCACTTTAAGGGAAGTGCTCTTGGACTTGCAGCTTCACTGATACTACATGCTAGCCTTGGCATAAGGCAGTAATAGCATTTATTTCTGTTCTGGATGTATAAAAAACTGTTTCAGCTTGAGATCTAACTCTGTGCAAAAGAGAAACTTTGAATGATGTAGAGATAGGGTCAGGTTTATGGCAGATCAGCTGCACTATAGGATATAACATGCTGCAGTTGTAGCTGATAAACACTGACTTCTGCAGCTGCATGTGCACACCAGGATGCAGCAACACAGGACCATGCTAAAATGTAACATCCACTGGAGCAGTAAAAGATGGATCTTTGGCTTTGTGCTAACAGAGGTTGATTATGTGCACGATAGCAGCTTTTGAAGATTCTTTAAGTGTTAAGATGGAGGAAGTGGGCAATTCCCTGAAAACATCAGAATTTGTTCATTAATGATCCAGAGCACCTCTCTAATGCCTGATATCAACCCCCTAATGTGCAGTAAGTGTGATTTATCCCTACATCTCTAAATCCAGGGGAGGGTGGGATGCTGAGCCAATCCCAGATGCTGCTGTTGTACCGGTGGAAGAGCTCAGCATGCTGCTCCAGGCCTGCAGTGTGAAAGATGCTCAAGTTGTGCACATGAGCTGCTGGGCAAAGCATAATCTGTCCTCAGAGAGTTTCTCATGCCTGTTTCTTGCTGTAGGAAACACTGAATAAATCCACCAGTTCCCGAAGCCTGAAGTCCCTTGAAACAGACAGTGGTGAGACAGAGCTGGAGCGAGTCCTGCGGCGCCGGAAAGTGACCACTGACCAGGACAGTGGCAGTAAGTGCTGGACTCCAGAGGAGTCCTCTTCCTCTCCCTGCATCAGGTGGCTCTTGAAGCTTTACTTTCTCTTCCAGACCACTGCCATTGCAGCCAATATGGAGAACTCCACCTTCTACAGTGACTCCCTCCCCCATCTCACCTGTTGCTTTTCATCCCGTTTTCTCCAAGAGATGCTTTCTGCTCACACAGACACATACACTCAATCCCTCTTTCCAGCATGGAGCTTGGACATTACTGCTGGAGTTACTGCTTGAAGCTACTGTGAAAATACTCTTGAAAGTAATGCTAGCCAGAGAAATGAGATTTAGGACTGGTGATTTGAGTTAACCTTCTCTGCTGAGCAGGGGTCTGCAGTTTTTATGCTGTGCTTTACTGTCATCTTCTGTAAGAAACTACAAACACAGCTTGTGCAAGTGTAAGTCTGTGCCATAGTTGATGTGATGTGGCTGATTTGTAGAGTCACTGTAGAGTTTTATCCTGGACTTTGCAGACAGTTCACTGACTCCTTGTTACTATTGAGAACAGGCTTTTCTGCCATCAGGCTGGGAGAGCACCAAAATTGTGCCTGGGTAGGGCTGTGTGGGCAGCAGAACTTAACCACCCCAGAAGGCAGGAGGGTCAACACAGCAAGTGCTGCCTGTGGTACAGGAAAGGGCAGATCTTGGTGGGGAGAGCAGAAGCTGCAAATGCAGTATTTTGATATTCACTTGCACTGGACACTGTCCATTAAAATTCCACTTAGATTTCTGCAGTTAGCTTGAGTTCTGCTCTGCTCTTGTGCTGTTTCTAGACCAATCTGGGAAACAGAAGCATTAAACTTCCTTTGGATTTTAGGTCCCACTGGAATCCTGGCCACATCAGAATCAAAGTCTCTGCCTGTGCTGGGTTCAGGAGCCAGTGCCCCACAGGCAGCACTGAACAAGAAGGATGTGGAGACAGAATTGACTTCCAAAGTACCCAACTCAGGTCCTGTCCCTAACCAGCCTAAGGGTGCTACAGGCTCCAAGCCTACTTTACAGTAAGTAGAATATGAAATTCCAGATATATTGTTTAGCTGGTGTGTTTTGAAAGTGATTTAATATCAGTTTTGGTTAACAAGATAAATGTAGAGTCTGCAGCTGTTTACTGCTGACTCCCCAAATAATTTGCAGTCTCATGTGAAAGGAGAAATTAAATTCTCTGGAATAAAGTTGTGTTCCTCTAAAACCTGTTAACATTCTTCAAAACCAAGTTCTTCTTCTCTGTTAAAAAGAAACCAAACAAAACCCTCAAGAGATTTTGAACAGTAACGAGGTTGAGGGTTTTTTCCATACCCTGAAGAGTGATAACAGTTATATTGTTCAGTCTTGATTAAAAGTAGTTCTGGCAAATATTTTTAAAAATACAGTCATGTGAGTCATCTTGGTCTGTATGCTGGTGTGCAGGGCACTTTCTGTTGAACCAAAACAAGTCCTGACTATTAGTCTTAAAACTTGGTTGGTAAAAATTTTGAATTATCTTGAAATCTCAGGTTTAAAAAAAAATAAAAACAGTGCTGCATTTGCACAGATGGGCAGCAGAGTCTTTCATCATGGCAGATTGAAGACCTGAAAACCAGCATTAGAGCTAAACCTACTTCAGCAATATTTATTTCAGATTCCCTGGAGGATTGGCTTGTTCTCCAGCAGGACTTTTGGAATAAGGCTGTGCACTTGCTTTGGTTGCCTTGCCAGGTTACTTGTCAGTTTGTCACTTCAAGAAAAGGAGATACATGAGACAAATCAGACTGGCAGAATATTGGAGTTATGGCTCATTAAACTTCTGATTTACTGCTCTGTCAGTTAGAAAATACCACCAGTATCAGTTCTAGCAAGTCTCCGTTGCTTTGTTCAGAGGAGGAAGTCATGACAAATGAGCTGAATATTCAGTTTGTGTCTTATTTTTATGAACTGATACTTCACTCTTACATAGGTACTTTCATCATTTATTTTTGAGTGGATAAAGAGCCCAATTTCCTTTTGTGTTTTACAGTTGTATTTAATTCCCACAGAGAATTAAAAGCAGAATGCTGTTTTCAATCATGTGTATTTTCTCCTTTTATTTCATTTAAGTATCCTTAGAAGAAAAATTATCTTCATTTCAATTAAATCAGAAAGATGAAGATATGTTCAACACTTAATTTGACATGAATAATACCATTGCATTCTCTTGAACTCCTACCCTGACAGAAAAGTGAGGTTGTTCCTGAAAAATGTGTTTGTAGTTTGTGGATTTCTACAATTTTGAACAAATAAAAAAATACAAGCAACTCCTGCCACCTTTTGTGCACCTGTATTCCACTGAACTAAGTGGAAACTGCATTTACAAGAAAGGAAATGAAATAATTGCAGGCCCCAAGGTCTTGCAGAATGCGTGGTGAATCGACAGTGAAAAGGATCTTGTGTTGACAGTCACAGTTGTTATGTGTTATAAAAGCATATGTGAAGCTCAATTTATTTCTCAGCTTGCCTATTCAGTGACATCCCGAAAGACACATTTCACTTTAATTTATCTGTTTAAAGCATTAAAACAAATGTGGTGGGCCAGAGTCCTTAGTGCTGCAGGGCTTCCTTGCACTGAGTCACTGGTGTAAACCTGCTTGATGGGGAACACTCATCCTTAGGGATGGTTTTCCAGCAGGGAGAAGGTGCTGGGGCTCCCCTACTCTTGAGTGGCCAGGCTGGCAGGAGGAGCAGGGATTGCCTGCAGGTTCCATACCACGCTGCAGAGCCATTTCTTTCCTTCTCTCTCCCGGGTGCTGTGTGCAGCAGAGCTTGGTAGAAGCAGCCTGCAGACTCTGAGGTGTGAAAGCACTGCTGGAAACAGGGCTCCTTGGAAGCAGGCAGCAGAGGGGAGTTCATGTGGCCAGCAGGTCTGACAGCTCAGCTCTGTAGTTAGGCAGTTTTCTGGGCTTCCCTGGAAGCAGCTTGGTTTGGATCAGCAGAGCACTTCTGAAGCAAACCTTGCTGTTGTCTGCATTTGCTGTGCTTTGATTTGTGTTCTGGGCTGTTCTGGGTGCATCCTGGATCCCTAGATTCATTGCATGAGTGAAGCTAAACCAGGGGATGTGATCCAGCCTTTTTGGGTGTCCTGGAGGGACCACACAAGAGCTGGTGCAGTGAATCAGCCTGAAACGTGTGCCCTGAAGCAGGGGCTGCTCCCCTCCACTCTCTGCTCCTGTTGCAGCACTGCATTCCCTAAAGGAGCCCGTGTTAACTGAACAAACAGTGCCCTGCCTGCACGGATACCCTACATGAGAAATTCTCCTTATTCACACCTGAGGTTAAAGGATGCAGCTCCCTCGTCGTTTGCAGTTCCTTGAACTCTAACCAAGGTGTGACTTCTTCATCTGCTTGCAGCAGCCCAGCAAACCTTTCACATCACAGGGGAGGACTGCATGTCTCATAATTGCCAGGTGACTCTTGCAGGGCAGGGTTTATTCTCTTTTCTTCACCTAGAGTTTAATGTACAGCTTGCTTTAGAAAACCTGAGGTTAGAACCCTAGGCAAGGTATTATTTCAGTGCAAGGGGTTCTTGTGTGGCTGGAGCCATTAAGGAGATGATTTGGAATGTGTGAAATTTTGCTGAGGTGGTGCTTAGGGGGGGATGTCAGCAATGTGTGTCCTGTAGAGAAGCTGAGGCCTTACCTCAGTGTGCAGGTAACTTCCTGTGCAGATCCTTCCCCAGTGTTTAACCCAGCATGAGTGTGATTCTGTGACAACTGCTTAGAAGAGGTGACAGTTTAATCTCCCTGGGAGCAAAGAGAGTTCCTGTGACCCCCTGCAGTGTGTGGGCACCAAAGGGAAAGGTGTGTCTGGCTCTGCCCCTGGGTTTTTGGTTGTTTGGTGGGGTTATTTTAGCACTTTGTAAACATTGTGTTTTCTGGGATGCAGAGTTCTCTGCTGACAGAGTGCACTACAGAGAGGGTTAGTCTTAATCTGATGATTTTATACAATTAAAGGATTTGTTCTCCCTCTCCCGGCTGTAATCTTAGTATCCCAAATCATCTTCCAGCTCTGCAGGGAGCAGCTCAGCCTCAGCTGGACTGAACTGCAAAGGTTTTCCAGTGCAGCTTGAACATGGGCAATTTAGCTTGAACAACAGATGAAGAAAACAATTGGATGTTCTGGAAGTCCGAGATCTCTTCAATTTTAACTGTTTTAAAAGCTACCGAGACATTTTTCTTTGTGTGCTCTCTCAGTGCAGGCAGAAACTCTCCAAGGTTCTTTGTTTAAGTAAATTTTCTGATCTTTTTGAGCTTTTTCCAAAAAAGCACCTGAGAATGGGAACAATCTCCATGCCAAAGATGGTCTGCATTTCTGTCCTGCTGGCTGCTGTGCTGACCACCTTTGTACTCAGCTGGATTTAACCAGGGCATTCTGAAGTGGAGGTTTCTTGAACCCCTTCACAGATGTCTGGTGTTGCAGGTAGCACTGGTGCTATCAGAGTAGGAACAGAGGGCTGATTCCCCAGTGTCACTGGTTATATTCCCTGTAATCTCTGTTGGACAAATACTGGTAGTAGTGTGATGGAATTCTTTGTTCATCTAACTTGGAGCTAGTGACTTTTTTACTGTTGCTCAGTATTAGCCTGTGGTCTTCTCTGGTTTATTCTCCTGCCTTGTTAAGAATTCTGAAATAATAGAGACATCTGCAGTTTTTGCTTTTATTCTCAATGAATACTGACATAAAATTCTGTATTCTAATGGATACATATTACAACAATTTTACAATGATTTCATGAATAGAGCACTGACCCAGGTTAAATAATGCCAAGGTTCTAATATTACCAGAGGAAACAAAGAAAATCTGAGTCTCAATTGACAGTCTGATCCTTTTGTACTCCTACTGTAAATTTTATGCAAAGGTCACAGCAGTGCTAATTCACAGACTTTAGTAACCTTTAGATTTGACACCTTCTGTAGGTTCTGTAGCTGTGTAAACAGAACAGATTGCTTCTGATACTCTTACCTAACAAAGCATGAAACATTGCATATCCCCTAGAATTAATCTCAAATGCATTTATCATCTAAATCTGTATTTCACAGTGCACATTTTATCTGTTTAGTCACAAAAATACATGCAGACTTGTGAACAACTGTGTGTGAATGAGTACAATAGAACTAGGGTCTCAGTTTCTGGTTTAAATATATAGTTGGACAAATAACAAGAATATTGATAACAGCATTAATAGTCTCAATGAGGGAAGAGCTTTGCATACAACTAAATGCAAATACCCTGGCTGGACAAAATCCAGTTGTTCAGAACTGTGACAAACTCTGTCTTTACTCACTGCCTTCCCCAGCTTGATTTGTAGGAGTAGGCGCTGGTTTTTGAAAAGGAACACCAAAATTATGCTCATTCTTCACACTGAAACATTCTGCTCTTGACAAACTGTTGAAAGTAAGCTGTGAATACCTGATAAATAATTTTGAACAATGCCTCAGCTGTAACAGCAGCATTGTCAGGCTGGTGCTGCACCAGTGAGAAGGATTTGAAGAAGGCAATGCTAGTACAACAAAGTCGGATAGTAATTCTTATTTTTATGTTGCGAACACTGATTTAATCACCGGTTTTCTCCATTAAACTACTTTATATCGACATCTTTCATTTTTCTGTCCTTTGAAGGTGGTAAATATGATTGCCATTTTATCCATTTTTGTTATAAATGAAACAGACTTCAGAGCGTTTGGCTGTGCATCAGTTGTTGGAATGCTGCCATACACTAATGCAGACTCCCCACTGTGAGCCCAGTGAAGAATTATACTTTGATTCACCAGATTGTATTAAATAGTCCAGCTGTTGGGATTTGAAAGATAGTTACCTCCAGAGTGAAATAAAAATGAACTTGGCATTTATGGCTTTGACCATTTTTATAGTGTTGGGCAATCAGCTTTTCAAAAGTAGCACTTTTTAAAATAACCCTCTTCTGGTTACACTGCTTTAAAAAGTTTAATTTGCTGTAACATTCAAAATACCCCGCCTTGTATTTTTCTGGAATGATTGACAACTTTTGCATAAAATAAGCATTATTTTCCTTTTGAAATCACTAGCTTCTGATGATAATCAAATGAGTCTGAAACTGTATCTATTAGTGCCAATTTCTGCATTAATTAACTTATACCAAAATTCTAATGTTAGAGACAATTCTTGTAATTAAAGCTTGAACATGGAATTTCATTTGCTGGATCCAGCGCAGCAGCAGCAAGCTGAGTAAATTCTTTCTGAAATGGAAAGTGCAGCAACTGCTGTTTCTGTGATTTATTTTTTTGGTTTTAAGCTGTTCATTTACTCTTTCCCCATCAGGTGGTGCTATCCCCACCCAATGTTCTAATTGTTGAGTGGGGTGACCTCTTTCTTCTTTGTCATTTTCTTTAGGACAAAGACTCTCACAATAAAGGACAGTTCATGGCAGATGGATCCTGTAGCTGAATTTCTTTCTCTGGCCTCCAGTTGATTCTGCCTTTTCCTATCAAGGGTGTTGCCTTACCAGTATAGAAGACTGAGCCTTACAAATGAACACAAAAATTTAAAAAAAAAATTAAAAAGGAAAAAAGGAGGGGGAAAGGCTCTGGACAAACCAGTGCAGTGCATGTAGGACCTTCCAGCACCAGGGATTTCAGCACTTGCCCAGTTTGCAGCTCAGAGGGTGTGGAGAGTGCAATCCCTACTGGTGTGTAAGGCCTGGCCTAAGGATGGCCCAGGGCAATGTGGCTGCAATCCCTGAGCCTGCCTGGTGCTGAGCCCACAGGCTCTGGGCTGGGGGGCTCTGGGCTGGTGGGCTCAGGGGGGCTCAGGCTCTGGGCTGGTGGGCTCAGGGGGGCTCAGGCTCTGGGCTGGTGGGCTCAGGGGGGCTCAGGCTCTGGGCTGGTGGGCTCTGGGCTGGTGGGCACTGGGCTGGTGGGCTCTGGGCTGACAGGCTCAGGGAGGCTCAGGCTCTGGGCTCACGGACTNGGGGGCGCTGGGGTGGGGGGCTCTGGGCTGGGGGGCTCAGGGGGGCTCAGGCTCTGGGCTGGTGGGCTCTGGGCTGGTGGGCACTGGGCTGGTGGGCTCTGGGCTGACAGGCTCAGGGAGGCTCAGGCTCTGGGCTCACGGACTCTGGAAGGCTCAGGCACTGGAACGTTCCAGTTCTGGAAGGCTCAGGTTCTAGGAGGTTCTGGTTCTGGAAAGCTCAGAATCTGGGAGGTTCTGGTTCTAGGCTGACAGGCTCTGGAAGGTTCCAGTTCTGGAAGGTTCAGGCTTTGGAAGATTCTGGTTCTGAAAGGCTCTGGGAGGCTCAGGCTCTGGAAGGTTCTGGTTCTGAAAGGCACAGGCTCCGGAAGGTTCTGGTTCTGAAAGGCACAGGCTCCGGAAGGTTCTGGCTCTGGGCGGGCAGGGTTCGGAAGGCTTGGGCTCTGGANNGTATACAGAAGGTTCTGGCTCTGGGCTGGCAGGGTCTGGAAGGTTTGGGCTCTGGAAGGTTCTGGTTCTGGGCTGACAGGGTCTGGAAGGTTCTGGTTCCGGCTCTGGAAGGTTTGGGCTCTGGAAGGTTCCAGCTCTGGGGGCTCAGGCTCTGGAAGGTTCTGGTTCTGAAAGGCTCAGGCTCTGGAAGGTTCCAGCTCTGGAAGGTTCCAGCTCTGAGGGCTCAGACTCTGGAACGTTCCAGCTCTGCAAGGTTCCAGGTCTGGGGGCTCAGGCTCTGGGGGCTCAGGCTGCAGGGTGCAGGAGGCACAGTCCTGTGCTCACAGGCTCTCTGCCCACCTAGCAAGGTTAAGGTGGCAGTGGGATCATCCCAGGTTTAGCATTCCCAGTGTTTGCCATGTTCTCTGCTGGTGCATTCCAGCTAATCTAAGGATTTGCCTGCATGTTTTCAACACCAGTACACAGCTTTTGAATACAGACAAGTGCTTTTAGTGTTTACAGGCTGATGCCAGCTTTGGCAAATAAACCAGGTGTCTCTGACCTTTCCTTCCTCCCTGCTCAGAGGCTTTTTATCCACACAAATCCCTGCACTGCAGACAATGGTGGTGTAACCCCATTTCTGCAGCACAGAGTGTGGGTCAAATGCCCTTGATAGTTCAGCAATCCCAGTAGGTGAATTTCCAGAAATCATTAGCACTTGCTCCCAGTGAGACCAGCAGCAGCAGCAGCAGCCAAGGGAACCCTGGTTACACTGTGCCTCAGAGCTGTGCAGTGCAGCCCCAAGCAGGTGGCTCTGGGACAGAGGTGTGGAGAAGCCATTTTTTAGTGCTTTGTGAATTCATTTTTCATCTTCCATGCCTGGTTTAACAAAGATGCAGGAGGGAGAATGTGACTTGCATTGTGAGCACTGCTATCTGTACATAACAGCTGTTAAATCCATAAATCTATTTATTACCTTAGTAGACCTGTTGTGATCATATGTTGCTATTAATAGAAATGCTTTTCTGTGTTTTTATGCTCTTCTGAATATGTGAACTGTCATTTGAATTTATATATTTGTCCTTTTTCCTCTAGATCAACTAGTCACACAGAACTGACAAGAAAGGCTTCTAGCAGTGAAAAAGAGACAGACTCCGTGGTAGTTTTAGATCCTGTGTCCACCAGTGGGGATCAAATGTCCGAAAACACCCTGAACCAGAACAAAGTGAAAGAGGAAAAAAGCAAGCCACTGCATAAAGAAACTAACGTTGGGAAAATAAAAGAAACAGATAGTTCTAACTGTTAATTGTTACTCTGCAAGGCTGTACCTTTTGGGAATCATTATCTGGACATGTGAATTGCTTAGGTGTGTTACTAGGGCCACGGTCTGTACTCCAGACAGAAATAATACAGATTGAAATGGTCTTTTGTATGCAGTTTTTGTTACATGCACTGAAGTGTTAAATTACTGTGTGTCACTCAAAATCCCTTTCCCACTTTAATTTTGCAGGTATGTTATTAATTTCTTAGTTATTCATTTCTTAGATGGTGTCAGTTACCTATAAAAATTGGATTTGAAGAGGCTTTTAAAACTCTTCTTTTATTGAGAAGATGCCTTGTTAAAGGTCTGTTCCAAAGCTTGCCAGAAGCCCCTTGCATCTCTCTTGAGCTGGACAGGTTTGGGTTAGACCCTGTAAGTGATTACAACACCCTCATCAGCTTCAGGATGGGGAGTGTTACTAATTATTAATAAAAATTTGTGTAGGCACATTGCTCTAAAAATATTTTGTTATCTACTTAAACCAAGATCTTGTTGGTCCCCTGACTGCTGTCCCCACACAGGGAGGAAATGAAAAGCACAAGCACAACCCTTCTGTCTCAGCTTGCCAGGGGACAGAGCTGGAAAAGCAGAGGCAGTGCAGTATCTCATTGTGGTACCAAGATTTTTGGCAGTGATAGCCAGAGTCAGGGGTTTGTGGGCTGGGACTGGTGCTCTCTTTTGGGTTAAAAGCTTTGCAAAGGAGGACTTCTGCTGGGTTTTGTTTCAATGTTACACAGCAGCCTTTGGAACTGCTGCAGCCGGAGCCTGTTTTTACTGCTGCACAAAAATAACTTGCCTTAGGCTCCGGTGGGCATGGGCTGCGTTTGGGATTCATTCTAGGACTGTGAGTTCCTGGGAAACATCAGCATTCTGGCAACTCCCAGCTGAAAGCTCACAGTGCTAACAAATGAGCCCTTGCTTTGAACCTGGCACACACTGGTGGCATTAATTTCTTTATTAGGTGACACTTCAGGTGTCTGTATTTGATAACACAAATCCCAGTTTCCCTCAGCCCTTATTTCCTGTGACTGTGGTGAGATAGGAACATCATTGATTTGCTGCACTGCCAATTCACATTCCATTGTAGTCCCTTGAAATTCAACTCAGTATCTCATTCTTTTATAATGAACAAATGGAATCAGGGATTTACCTAAAGATTGGTGTAACTGAAATTGGGTGGGCACGTACTTGAATGCACTTGGATTCTTTTTTATTTAACTATTTGAAACAGTGATAGTATCGGAGGATGAATGTTCTGAGTTTATTGGTTTGGCTCTGCATGCAACTGTCTGGTGCTTTCCCTAAAAATAAAATGATAGTTATGAGTGTGGTGGTTTCACATCTATTTTGGTGGTTTTTGCATGTTTGCTACGAAAATCTTGGACTTGATCTAATTACTGAATTACATACACTTCATAAACTTGTGGAAATTTGTCTCTCATTGACATTTTCATTTCTTGGGGGCAGTTGGTTCTGGTTGTTAATTTTTCACTTATTTGTCTGTTACACTGAATTTAAAATGCAAAATTTCATATATGTATTTTTTCCTCAAATTATTGCTGCTGTATTATATGTTCAAATTTTCAAATATACGAAACTCAGAAGTTTTTCAAGAAGCATTTCTTTTACTTAAACTGTTTTGTTACCTAGAACATAAATTATTTCTTTAACTTTTCATTGTTGCTTATTAAAAAGACTCCTGACAAATTTCCCAGACCTTGTGGAATTGACTTGTTACTCCCTGCTGCCAACTGGAGCAGGCTTCCTACTGGTGGCAGTCACAGCTCTGTGGCCAACATTTGGGGTTTGCACTGATGCACTTCTCTTGAGGGCTACAACTGGAGCAAAATCTCCTTTGCAGGCTGGCTCCCAGGGCAGCATTGAGGGGGTGTGGGGAGATGGAGGAGCAGCATAACAGTCAAGGCCTTTGTTTTTTGTAAAATGTGGTGTTCTGTTTGGTTGGTTTGGTTTGAGTTTT
>VZRX01002170.1:0-10000 GCA_013398075.1 Notiomystis cincta
TAACCCAGCCCTGCCATCTTCAGTAAACTTCGTATGTCACACTGACATGCTTTCTGAAGACTCTGAAGAATGGTGATTCCACCACTTCCCTGGCCAACCCATTCCAATGCTTGATAACTCTTCCAGTGAAGAAATTTTTTCCTATATCCAACCTAAACCTCCCCTGGCACAACATGAGATCTTTTCCTCTTGTTATATCATTTACCTGGGAGAAGAGGCCAACTCCTACCTGGCTACAGCCTCCTTTCAAGCAGTTGTAGATAGTGATAAGGTCACTCCTGAGCCTCCCTTTCTCCAGGATAAAAACCCTCAGCTCCCTCAGCTGCTCCTCACAGGACTTGTCTTCCAGACCCTTCACCAGATCCAGTGCCCTTCTGTGGACTTGCTCCAACACCAGAATGACCTCCTTGTAGTGAGGAACCCAAAACTGAACACAGGATTTGAGGTGTGGCCTCACCAGTGCCCAGTATAGGAGGACAATCCCTGCCCTGGTCCTGCTGGCCACACCATTGCTGATCCAGACCAGGATGCCATTGGCCTTCTTGGCCACCTGGGCACACCCTGGCTCCTGTTCAGCTGCTGTCACCAGCACCCCCAGGTCCTTTTCCTCTGGGCAGCTTTCCAGCCACTCTGCCCCAGCCTGTGGAGATGCCTGGGGTTGTTGTGCCCCAAGGGCAGGACCCTGCACTGGGCCCTGTTGAACCTCACACCATCGGCCTCAGCCTTTTTGACCTTTGCCTTTTACAAGCATGTGCTGGCTGGGCCAGATGCCCTGGTTGTCCTGCATGTGCTGCATGATGGCACCCAGGATGAGCTGCTCCAAAATGCATACACATAGAGAAAAAAAAACTTTCACTACACCTAAATCGTAACACTGATTCAAGTTTTACCAATTCCTTTCTGTGATTTTTAGAGAATTTAATGTATGCTCTCTTCTGCATTACTTCTTGTTTCAGTAATAAAAAGCTTGTGAGCCCATTCACTTTTATTTTCAGCATCATACTATACATAGCAGCAAAAATGCAAAGGACACTCAGAATAATGACATTATGTTTAAGTCATCTTTCTTCATACAGAACATTAATTTTCACTTGAATTTAACATGGCAGTACTAGAAATAAATAAAACATATCTATGTTGAACAAAGCAATTTAATTCTAGAAAATTAGAGTTTTCAAAGCCTCTACTTGCTAGCAAGGATTTTGAACTGACAAAGGCTGAAGTGACTGTAATGTGATGTATTTAACAGTTGCATCGGTCTGGTAAACAGTTTTTTGTTTCAATTCTAAAATTTTTAGTGCAGTCGCGATAAAACCCATGGGGCAGGTACCTGCAATCACTCTGGGGTTAAAATAAAACCACACAGAGTTAACAGAACAAGAAGCATCTACTAACCACGAGATAATCTCCTACAAATCTTACACAGCATATGTTTAAATAATAGAAGTCGTTTGTGTACCTTTGGATGGTTTATGAAAATAACCAATCAATTCTGCAGACACAACATTATTTCTAAAGGAAATCTATGTGACTCATGATGCCTGCAGATACACAGAGACAAACCACACATATTTTATCAGTTTATTACAGTAAGCAAATAAGCGTGGAATGAGAGTGCACATAACTGTCTACTTAACGCTTACTGAAACATTTATAAGAGCTGTTATCTCCCTAATAACAGACAGACAGTGTGCAATTCTAGAGAGGAGAAAAGCTTCATATTTTTTAACACTTCACTAAAAAGTAACTGAAGAGTGTAAAATGAAAAATACTCTGTGCAGTTAGCTGGTAATGGACCATATTATCAACTCAAGTTAGATTTATAGGATACAAACTAGTCACTAATAGTTATTTTATGACAGAGCGTATCTGCTTTTTTGGGTTTAGATTATTAAGATTAAACTTGCAAAACTTTTTTTTATACAGCTGCTTAGAAAGACAGTAAAAAAAATTAAAATATTGACTGCCCTCCCACCCCATTTTGACTGAAAGCAATCACATGTAGGGACTCCACAGTGATACCATATGGTTACACTATCCTGGTACCAGTCAGACTGGCCAAAAGACTGAATGCACATGTTGAAAGGTAATTCATCACTCTAAGAGAACTGCAAGTATTTTTAAACTAGTTCCTGTACAAGAGCAGATTTCCCCTCCCCCCCCTTTTTAATCATGGGGAGAAAAAAGGGAAAAGTGTAAGATACTGATAGTAGTAGTTGTGGCTTTCTTTACTACAACTTAGCTGACTAGTTACAAACCACTGAATCCTCCCAATATGAACATGTTTCTTTTTGCCAGCTCAGTAGGTCCTTACTAATTAAGCTTACATTGATAGAAAAACCTATTTTCCATAATTATCTAAAGTAAAAAGCACTACATGGTTTATTAAACCTACTACAGAAAAGAGAAGTGGACATACATTCCTGTATGAAGTACCAAAGAATCACAAAGAATCAGAATGGTTTGCATGGAAGGGTCCTTAAAGAAGCATTGTTACTATTAATACTATTATTACTAAAGACACAAAATCCNTCTATTCCTCTAATTTACATTCTGTTAAAGCAGTGGACTACATCATTTAATCTAAGTAATCCTCCTACTGGCAATATCCATGACATAATCCAAGAACTACCTACTGAGCTGTGAGAGCTATAACCTCTCTCATGCTCACGGTGAGGCTATGCTCCAGTAACTCTGCAACAGCTAAGAGGAGAAGGGCTATCACACAGCCCAGCCACATTTACATGATCTTTCAACTGAAGCTATGAGAGCAACTTAACTATAATTTTATAGCATTAGGAGAAAGATGGAAAACCAGAAAAACAAAAGTCAACTACTGGCAGGAAACATGATCTTTTGCTCAATTAACACAAGGCAATGTCTCCATTCTACAGCTCTTACAAAAGTAATTATTTCACAAAAAGATAAAAAAAAAATGCAAGCAAAGAATGCCAGCATTATTTCGAGAGGCTGTTGGAAACCCCAACATTACAGCATACCTAAGTAACAAAAATATGGATTGCCAAAGTAATGACAGAACCTCTCCAACAGGGAGCAAAGAAACCAAACAAGCAAGCAGGCTAGCTCTTGTTTTGTACAATCTAAGAAAAGCAACTGGATACTGTCATTCAATTCGGGCTAATTTGTCTAGGCATACAGACACTCAAGGACAACATGTTGAATTCTGGAAAACACTTTCACCAAAGGTGCGTTCAACAGCTCTACATCTAAACAGCTTCTAAAAGTCATGTCTGCTAGGAACACCTTCAATTTCTTATACATCCTAACTCCTTTCTTTTTGCATTGTCACCAACTTTTAGGCTCTACACTTCCTTAATTATTAACATGTCAATGAGGCTAATTTAAAATTACCATATTAATGATCATATCTTCGAACCGTTAGTGGTTTCAGACAATTTCAGACATTATAAAATGTGTTTCAATAATTCTTACTTGATTTCAATATTGATAGATTCATACTTTTGTCTCCAAAACCTTGCAAGGAAAATAAAAATCAAAAGAAATTAAGCCCCAAACTTGCTCAGATAGCTTCAATTGATTTTTAAATCATCTAGAAATGAATCTCAAACAAAAGACCACTTTTATTATGCTGCCCATAGCCTGCCCCTGTAAAGCTGCCAAAATTAATTATTTTTCTGCCTTTTAAAAAATTTTTTTACTGTAATAGTTGTATGGTCTCAAATCATCATTTCAAGAAGAATCATGTGCTCAAGGCAATCATAGAATGGCTTGGGTTGGAAGGTACCATAAAGATCATCAAGTTCCAATGTTCCTGCCATGGGCAGACACACATTTCAATAGGTCAGGTTGCTGAATGCTCCATCCAGTCTGGCCTTGATGACAGATGGGGTACTCACAACTTGACTGGACGATTTGTTGCACTGCCTCACCACTCTCATAGAACAAAATTTCTTTCCAATATCTAATCAAAACCTGCCCTCTTTCATTTTGAATCCATCCCCCATCTCCCATCACTACATGCTCTTGCAAAAAGTTCCTCTCCCTCTTTCTAGTAGGCTCCTTTCAGGTACCAGAAGGCTGCAATTAAGTGACTCCAAAGCTTTCTCTTTTCCAGCTTTTCCTCACAGGAGAGGTGCTCCATCCCTCTGATTATCTTGGTGGCCTCCTCTGGACTAACTCTGACGGGTCCACATCCTTCCTGTGCTGGGACCCAGAGCTGATGCAGCACTGCAGGTGGGGTCTCAGCAGAGCAGAGCAGAGCAGAGGGGCAGAATCCCCTCCCTGCCCTGCTGCCCACACTGCTCTGGATGCAGCCCAGGACACGTTTGGCTCTCTGGGCTGGGAGTGACCATGGCTGGGTCATGTCCAGCCTCTCACCCCCAGCACCTCCAAGTCCTTCTGGGCAGGGCTGCTCTGTTCTGGCTGTCCCCAGCCTGTGATGATACCAAGGTTGCTCTGACCCAGATGCAGCACCTTGCACTTTGGCTTGATAAACTGCATGAGATTCCCAGGGGCTCCCTCCCAGTGCTTCTGGATAGCATCCTGTCCTTCAGGTGTGGCAACTGTACCACTTCACTTGGTGTCATCTGTGAACTTGCTGAGGGTGCATTTGATCCCTTTGTCTATGTCATTAATGAAGATATTAAATAACAATGGTCCCTGAGTGACACCACTTTGTCACTGATATCCATCAGGACTCTGAGACGATGACTACTACCCTCTGGATGTGGCTATCCAAACACATTCTTATCCATCTTATCCATCTCTCCAATTAGACAGAGGGGAAGGCAAAATAAGGAGAGTAGGAGGGCAGGAAGGGGGACCAAAAACGCAGGGGAATCCCACTTGTCCCCTTACTCAATTTCATGCCTGGATCCCATCCGATCCCCACACCCCACTTCATCGCAGTCTTCCCCCTTATGATGCTATTTCCATTATCCCAGTCTCCTCCCCTTATCCCAGATTCTCCCACTTGTAGTGGACTGTATCAAAGACTTTACAGAGGTCCAGAAAAATGGAATCTGTAACCCTCCTCTTACCCACTGATGCAGTAACCCCATCATAGAAAGCCTCTGGCTTGGTCAGACAGGACTTGCCCTTCCTGCAGCCATGCTGGCTGTCCCAAATCACCTTCCCGTCCTCCATGTGCCTTAGCACAGTCTCTAGCATGATCTGTTCCATCATCCTTCCAGGCACAGAGGTGAGGCTGACAGGTCAGGAGTTTTCAGGGTCCTCCTTTCTTACTCTTCTTAAAAATGGGTACCATGTTTCCCTTTTCACCTGGGAGTTGCCCTGAGTGCCATAACTTCTCAAATGTCATGGAGAGTGGCTTGGCAGCTACATCAGCCAGTTCCTTTGGGACTCTGGGATGCATCTCCTTGGGTACATTCAGATTCCTCAGGTGGTCACAAACCTCATTGTCTCTTACAGTGGGAGGGACTTTGCTCTCCCAGTCCTCATCCTGTTACCCATCCAGTCAAGAGGTGTGGGAAGAGTTTCCCACTGAAGACTGAGGTAAAAGTTCTTAAGTACCTCAGCCTTCTCTTTGTCTGTTCTTACCAGTTTTCCAGTGTTGTTTATCAGAGGGGGTAGCTCTTCTTTGACTTTCCTTTTCTGGTTAATGTACCTGTAGAAGCCCTTCCCATTATTCTTTGTGTCCCTTGCCAGCTTCAATTCCAGTTTTTGTTGCCTTAGCTTTTCTCATCCCCTCCCTACACAACTGCACTTCACCTCTGAACTCTTCCCAGGTCACCTTTCCTTGTTTCCACTGCCTGTGCATTTGCTTCTTTCCCTTTATTTTGACCAGCAAGTTCCTAGCCATGCCTGCCTCTTGCCCTCCTTGTCTGATTCCTTGCTCCTGGGGATTGCCAGCTCTTAACACTCTATTGAAGAGTTCCTTCAAGATGTGCCAGCTCTCTCCTACTCCCCTGTGTCTGAGGGCAGTCTGTCAGGGAATCCCACTGATGAGGTTCCCACAGGGCTGCAAGTCTGCTCTCCTAAAGTTCAAGAGCTGGACTTTTACTCCTTACCTGACCCATATCCCCCAGGAGTGCACACTCCCCCAGTGCATGATCCCTGCAGCCCAGGCTGCCCCCAGCCTTGATGTCCCAGGCAGCTTCACCTGCACTGGAGACCAACAGATGCTGTGACACGCTCCCTCTGGCAGGGCTGTCCATCACCCACCTCGGGACGTTACCCTCCACACATTCCAGCAGTCTCCTGCACTGCCCACAGCCCTGCAGCTGCTTTCCCAGAGCTGCTGGGTGGTTGAGTTCCCCCTGCAGGACGAGACCCTGTGGGCACAGAGGCTCCTGGGCTGGAGCAGGAAGGTTTGGTCAAGGGGCTCCCCTTGGTCAGGCGGCTGCAGCAGAGCCGGCCACAAGGCTCCCTTTGCTGCCTGGGTCTCTGGCTCCTATCCACAGGCTTTCCCCTGCTCACAGATACAGGCTGTGAATCTAGAGATGATCAAAATCTTCAGTAGTACTAAATTACTCATTTTCTAATACTTTTATACCTCTTATATTTTTTCTATAGTTTTCTTAAAATAGAATCAACTAGACAGAATTGCAGTTACTCTTTATCAGAAGTATTGCTCTTTGAGCATAGAAATAACTATATGATATAAAGGAACCAGAACTGGGCCTTAACCTGGAGTTTACGAAAAGCAGAAAACTCTAGTAGCTCTGTGCCAGACTAATCAAGAACTTTCAAAATGGAGTGTGCACCTGTTCTGTGTAACTGAGGGCCAGTGAGACAGCTTGCATTTTGCATAAATAATAGAGCCTAAAGCTTTGTATTACAAAACACCTGGTTTTATTTGAGATTTGGCATCTTTGCCTTTTTCTTTTGCTGAGCATAATGAATCACATGAATAATCCAATGAAAAAATTAGTAAAATCTTTTAAAATGCCACATAAGAAAGAAGACCACTAGCAACAAAATGGGAATAGTCTCGTGACTAGTAGGAGTTATTAAACAAGCATGAAGAAAAGGGCTAAAGTCAGTCACAGCTATGGCATACAAACCTTGGAATAAATTCAGAAGTACACATTTTCCCCTAGGTCTGCTGGGATTAGTGGGCTACTAAAAGGGCTTAAACAGATACCAAGGAATTTTTCTTTTTTGTAATAACACTAACAGAAAATTCTTATACTTAAACTGGTGAAATTTGTATATGTGCATGGAAGACCTCAAGATTTTCTATTCTTTTGTCCTATGTATGCTTTTATGAGGTGAATAGCAGATGGTCTGGTGGTTGATGCATACGTGAGACTTTCATCAAGCAGCATGAAACACTTAGTCATTAGGAGTTTCAAGGAAAAGCCATTCTCCCAATACAAAAACAAGTAATTGACTTCAATGTGGTGATTCCATTCTTCCACTGACCACTAAACTGCAGAGTCTGAGGACTGCACTTCAGGACATGGTTTAGTGGTGGCCTCAGTAGCGTTTAGCGTTAGGTTTGCAGCTGGACTCAATGATCTTTTTCAACCTCAATGATTCTTTGATTCTATGATTACCTGAAGTAGTTTAGGAGTTAGAAAAACAGAGTAAGGTGTCAGCCTCACCTTGCATCCTAATTATGAATTTGAAATAGTGGACATTCCTGAGAAGGATTAATATAGATTTTGGCATTGAGTCTAAATGACTTCAAAGAAGTTCCTACAAATGGTTTCTAGTATATTATTTTGATTTTTGGCAAACAGCCAGTACTCTAGAGACCTCTAAAATGAAAACATACTGAACCCTACTGGCCATAACTATAATCTTACAGTCAGGTTTATACCGTAACAACTTCTGCATATTGTTCCTTTCAACAGAAGCATCTAGCTCAAATTTTTCCCCAGAAAAAGACATCAGGATAAATGTATAATACAAGTGAAACACTTCTACACAGTATTACCCACAAGCCAAAGTGAATTCTGCCTTTAGTACATTTGAAATCTAGTACAGGTATTTATGAATGCCAAAATGTAAATTACATCTTTGCTACCTTCATACAACTATATTTGAATCTTGTTCATACAACTATATTTGAATCACTACATTGTTGTTGAAGAATACAACACATTATTTTGGCTTCTATTTGGATGATCCTAATGCACAGTAGACCACTCACAAGGACAAAAGCCTGAAAAAAGCACTCAACTCACTGCATGTAGACATCTGTATCAGCACTTCCTCAATACAAGAGAATCTCTGTGTGTACCACGCTACATCTCTTATACGTGATATTGACGTGCCAATTTTCACCAAGTTTTATTTAATTATACACATAATATTTTAACCTAAACAAATCCATAGTCCTTAGACTGCAAAAAATTACAGCTGACCTGAGGCCATGCTAACAAACAGTTTTTCTGTGTTTTGTTTTCCCTAAGCTTTGTTCTTCATCCTTAAAAAGCAGGAAAAAAAATCATGCACTACAGTTAGTAGTCTGTTAAGCAACGAAGACATTTATTTACAACCAATTATCTTCAGTTTATTTGTTTAAATTTAAAAGCACATTACTATTATTTTGGCTCAGAAACAAAATTTGTGGTGTCAAATGACATATTCCTCCTTCACAAGGACATTTCCTTTCACACTCATAGGAAGAAACACCACTCGATCACACCACACTGCCCAGAAGAACACAAGCAACACCAAGCACACAGCATGCTGCAGTCAAAAACCTCACCTCATGGATGTCTCTGATCAAGGCTCCACTGTACAGACACAGTCACAGACACTGAACACAGGCACTAGCTGTGGCCACGGTTAAGGCTCTTAACTATGTGGATGACTGATAGCCAATTAGGTAGGTAACTTTTTCTCATCTACTTTTGAAATTATCTTGGTCCTACTAATGTAGAGTATTACTGCTACTATTGTCCAAGACTGCCACAGATTGTTAGCTCACTGAGCATAAATGCAGCAGCAGGAAGACTCTGACAATGGCCATTATTAAAACTTAGTCCATTTTAAAACATCTTTTGGTAAACAAATGTATTTCATAGTAGTTCAAATTTGTGATTTATGTAGCAAGCATATAGTCTAATGCTGCTGGAGTTACAAAGGTCCTTCAGTGTAAACAGAAGAATGATTTTTGTACATTGTTTCATAAAATATTCCAAAGTAAAAATAGTAAAGTTTTACACAAACCTCCTTTTGCTGTCATGAACTCCTAAATTGCACTATGCAACTGAAAGATCTATTTTAGAGTTCTTACAAATGTACCTTCCCCCCTTTTTCTGCCATCTACAAATCAAGAACATAGACGTCAGGGGCTACAAACAAACAACAAACAATACTTGCAACTACATAAAGATGGAAATGTTTCTTAACCCAAGTGAACAAAAGTTAAAAGTGAAAATTTTTATCACTTCACAGAAACTAGTATTAATTATGAAGATCCTAGAACTACTTTTTTTAGTCTTAGCATGTCAAGACCCTGTTTACCAAGCCATTACGAGAAAAGCATGTAGAAGTAAGGTGAAAGTCTGGAAGTCTGTATTAAAGCAAACTTTAAAACCTCATCTCTCTGACAATACAGTGTTTAATCATTGCACTGTTCAACAGCCTTTTAAAGAGTCTTCTGTCTCTCCAATATCCTCCAGAGTCTGTGGCACAGGAGGGCTGAAAACATTTCCAAATTATTCTTATTTGAGAACACAATGGCGCATCGTTTACCAACCTTTTTAAAAACAACCTTAATGCATGTTTGGAGAAGTAACAGAGGGTAACAGAGGGTATCCCCTTCCTACAACTGTTAGCAAGAACTTTTAGAGCATATTAAAATGCATCTGCATTGACATAATTCAAAAGATTCCAAGTCACTATTTTAAGAACTGCAATGCCCTTGCATTTCACTTACTTTGTACTGCTAGCCTACAAGTCATGTGGCAACATCCTACTTGTGCACAACAGGGAAGATATGGTCTATTAGCAGTAACATCTCTCCACTAGTTGAGTTAGCCCTATGCTTAGCTTTTACTTTCAAACATTAAGTATTTATTTTCTCAAAAAATTTTTATTC
>VZRX01002170.1:15000-26560 GCA_013398075.1 Notiomystis cincta
AAAAAATATCTTGTTTGAACGTCCAAATAAAATTCTCTAATTTATTTGAAGAAAATAAGTTGGAGATTTTGAACTGCAGATTTTGTTAAGAATTAATGCATTTAATAAACACAAGATGTGTATTTTTAAGGCTTAAACATAATTAAATATCACAAATACATGTAAATGCATTTATAAGTAAAGAATAGAGGTGAAATGACAAAAAAGTAGTGTAAAGGCAGGTTTTTTCTTTCAAGCTAACAATTTTAGAAGTATGTGGAAGCAATTTCTGAAAGGGCAGCAGAGCTTTCAAATATCTGATGCAACACATATCCTATGTAACCTATTTAAGAACATCCTCCTATACAGCAATTTTGCATTAACAAAAAAAAAAATAAAAATAAGTATATGGGAGCCTTTGTTTAATTTCTTCTTCTAGCTTGGCAATAGTTAATATCTGCTGATGAGTAGCTACATTCATTTGTAGATTTCCAAGTGCTTTCCCAAGGTGAGTAAGCATCATTATTCTCATTTTTCAAATGGAAAAGTAAAAGATTAAGATACTCCCTCCAGATCACACAGCAAGTAGCAAGCCAGAAATAGAACTCATTTTCCATATGTAACACCCAGTTCTGTATCCACTGGACCACACTGCCTTTCCACAAGTATCAGTCACATCTAATCAGCCAAGTAGCTGAATTTTGGGTGTCAGGAAGACAAAGTTATTTTTTAACTACGAAATTTTAGACTATGCCTTTTCACTTGCTTCATATTTACAAACTTTCCCAGACATCCTACTAACATATATTGTAGAACGTGGTTTCAATTATGCCTTATGCCAGTTACAAATCTTGTAGGGCACAGCAGAGACAGTTCAACAGGGAAAAAAAAACACCTTCACAAATTAAGCTCAAGAGAAAACTACAGAACTGCAAAAATATATCTGTCTAATGTGCAGTTGTGGTCAACAACACGAGCAAAGTTATAAGCTTGCACAGAACAGGACACATGTAGACTGTCTTGTGGCACACCTTCTCCCTTCACCTCCCCACAACAAACCTTCCCAATTTCAATTTGTACATAAAAACATGAGCTTCAGAAGTATAATGAAAACACTGTACATACAGGAAAAATTTTCCTGTGATGAAACAGCAAAGGGATAAGACACTCCTTATAGGAAGCCAAAGAACAAGAGGGCAAATGATAAGCTATAAAAATAATAAAACGCTATCATACACTTGTGTTATCTTAACACAAAACTACAAAAACATATGATAGAAGAGAAGATGTGGCTAATATTGAAAGCTGATTTAAAAGCATCCTTTTTTGCCTGAGTAAAAAATTTTACAAGCATCCTTAAGAGGGTATGGATATACTTATAGAAATGTAAAATCAATTATTTGAAGAACAATGGTAGTTGATCAAAATCTGCCTGAGAACAATGGGCAGAAGATCACCATTGCCCATAATCCACTGCTATCATAAGTGGTTCCACTATGTCTCTTTCATGACAATAACAAGTTAATGTTTTTTCTGATGCAGCCATTCCTGAGGTAAGCACTCAGACCAGAACTTATATGAGTGACAAATGTATATAGTTAAAGAATAATTGCTGCTAGCAAAGCTCTGAAAAAAAAAAATCACGAACTTAAGTGCATGCCAATAACTACTTGGAAGAACTACTATTTATTTCTCTACTATAGGATTTTGAAAATTCTTAAAACACCTCATGCTAACCTTTCTTGCAAACTGCATACCAGACTAGAGCCGTTATATAAGCCATTACGGCAACCTTTGTGTTCCCAGTATTTCTAAGCAGAGATGCTTCAAACAGGAAAAGAATATACTTCAGAGTCAATCTTAGGATTTGTTACAGTGGAACTACAAACAGCCTAAATGGACAAAGCCACGTAAGAAAGTCCTCCCCTCTAAGGACTATGTCAACAACTTTGAAATAAAATACCATTTAAGGCGTTCTCCTAGTCTGAAAATACCTTTAGTTAAATACTGAGGGAGTTCATGTATACTGTTTCTCAAGGAATTCTCTAAGTCTGTACTCAATTTAGAATTAAATGTATTTATCACCTGATTTGACAGGTCTGCAGCTTGACCTTGACTTTTGACAAAAGCTATTATTTCTTCTTCATGCATCATCATTCCAAAGAAGTTCTCAAAGTGTATCTTTACTCAAAAGTTCTTTAGAAGACATGAAACAGAAGACAAGATGATTTACTCTTCCCTTCCTAAACAGCTTCTCTTGAAGGCCAAGTAGTAAAGAGCAATAAAACAAAATTGGTCGTAATAACTATCATGAAAAAACATTGAATATATTGAATAGAACCTTAGTAAGTAAAGGAGTACCACTTCTGAAATTGTACCTTGATTCCATATGCAAAATAATTAATAGTAAGTCTGAATTGCTGCAAAAAGTATTTTTACAAGCATTTCCCAATTACAACAAGAGATTTCCCCCCTCCATTTGGTACATGCATTTTTCGTGAGATTTTTGTAGTCACTTATGCCATTTTCCCCAAGCTATCCTATTTGGGGCAGGAAAACAATCTTCTCCCCTCAAATACTACTCAACTCAGACCATACAGCCACACACATTTTTCCTCATTCAACTTCTTCTCTCAACAGAGTTCATATTGACCTGTCAGTTCTCCCTTGCACTAACACTGTTCTGAACCATAACAGGTTTCTTGCAACCAGAGAATGACTTCCTTTAAAATATTTCCTTCTCACTAATTTTATTAATAAAAGCATTTTTAATGAATAAAAAACGTCATTTTTACCAGTTAATTATCCTATGCGGCATACTCAGGGGTCTCCACATTTAGAAGAGTAGTTGCTTGTACATTTTTACTATCTAAAATTCTAATAAGAAAAGAACAGGTGGTTTAGCTTTTTTTTTCTCATCAGGTGTGTGACAGGTAGGAACAGATCACTCCCTTCTTCAGCTTATTTCCATTACTATAGCTCTCCCCTCTCACCATTTCTGCTTGAAATATTATTTATTGCAACAAATTATAACCCTCCCTGTCCTCAGGTCAGTCATGAGTTTTGCTTTCAACTCCTCCTTTTTCATGTCATAAGCCTTGTTTTGGGGACAACACCCATTTCCAGTGTTTTCCAATAACTGCTTCACACTGACAGCTTGCGGTTTTCTCTTGCCTCCTGTTTTTCATTCACACTGCAACTTCACATATTTTTCAAGACTGCAAATTATCCATCTGAAACTCAATCAATGCCACATGTAGTTTCCTCAACCACTTAGTTCTGCCGTCACTTACCTGCATACCACAAGAATGCCCATAGAAGCCTCTGGTGACCTCAGTTACCTGCTTCACTTAAACCTGAAGAGGAACCACATGCACCAAGGCAGAAGCATACACACAGATTTACTACATTTTGCATTCAGTTAGAAGAAGGGTATCCATGAATTACAAGAGAATTTTGTTTTTCCTGGAACAAACTATAACATGCATGCATGCGTTTATATGAGGGGGGAAATGTACTGTATGTAAACATGATGATAAAAACAAATGAGCCACAGGACAAAGCATTAGAATGTGCAGTTTCTATTCAAGAATATTTCGGTTTTGTAGGTTTTGTCATTACTGTAAAACCATTTCTGTATTTATGCTTTCTAAAACATTCAGTAGCTATGAATTTGGAAGTTAAAAGTTTTCTAAAAGCTGTATCCAATTACAGTGCTGAATGATTTGAATAATAGACTGCTTGACATATTCTAAGATAAGTGGCTGCTACATTTCTTTGATATTAGGGTCATATACTGTACTTATCTATTTTTACTCCATGCTTTCCATTGCCTAGTAATAAATTAATTTCTCACTGTTAGTTTGGCATGTGCCCTACAGTTATATTCACTTTCTCTCCCACTGAAGGAAGAAAAAGTTTTCTAAAGTATTTTTAGAATTAGCCATCATAGATTAAATTCAAAATACAATTTGAAGAGGCACATTTACATATAAAGTCTTAAAAGCCTGTTTTATATTTTTATTTTTAGAAAATGATCTGGTGGTGCTGAACAACATGGGATAATAGTTATTTAACCTGTACACCTATAAGATTTTTAAAACTATATGGGTATCATTCGAATGAATGAGTTTTAACCTCAGTATTTAAATTCTGTTGCTCCCTGGTGCAGAAAACTCGGCAAAGGACTTCATGTACATCTGCAACTATCAATGGCAATGAGAGCTGAGCTTAGATCTGAAAACAGAATACAGACTAAAACGTGTAATCACTGTCCAGACAGAAATAATTAGTTCTTA
Organism: Notiomystis cincta; assembly: GCA_013398075.1. NCBI lineage: Eukaryota > Metazoa > Chordata > Aves > Passeriformes > Notiomystidae > Notiomystis > Notiomystis cincta. The sequence continues at coordinate 19,278 of VZRX01002170.1, forward strand.
AATGATCTGGGTTCTTTCCAGAGCAGAGAGAATGAGGAAATGTTCCAGCTTCTTTTCTGGTTACAAGACCTCAGCAATACTAAGGAGTCATTTTGCATAGTCATCATACAGAACAACTTCTATCTACTCTTCAGCCTTCTACTCTTCTAGCTCTGTCTATCTAACAGCTCTAATTCCTTGTAGCTGTCTTCAGAAAAACAGGGACAGGCAATTCAACAAATAAACAGTGGCAATCATGAGGAAAGCAAGCATGAATATGGGAGTGGAATATGTGTTCATGTATGTAGACAATGAAAGAATAAAGACATTGGCAAGCAGGGGCACCTAAGCCTCTAGCATTACTGTCTGCTATCTTTAATTTATCCTCAAGGGTGATAATTCTGAAGCAAAGACACCAGATTCTTAAGCTAACCCAGAGCCAGGTAAACATATGACAGCTTGTGTTTTGAGCTGTCAAAGCCATGAAGGATAGCAAAGAGGTGACTGTGGCGTGCAATAACGAGTAACACCATAGGTTATTAAACACAGACTTGCTACCTAGCACTGCACACTGCGCTACAAAATAACATGGAAGAGAATTTCTGGCATCTTCACATCAATGACTACACATCAGGTGTAGTGACTGCATGTCCATGGATTGTTACCAGCCTGCTTGAAATTTACATTACGTTTTCTTAGCCAATTTTCTTAGACAAAGCTAATATCCAAAAAATTATCTGAAAGTCTCCCATTTCAACACCAAATCTTGAGGCCTGTAAACATGGATCTAAATCATAAGCAAAGGTCTTCCATTTCTTGAGTCAAATCACTCATGCAACTCCTTTACTTAACAAGTACTTGATGTTGCAAACTACTGTTTCCAATGGCAGCAAAGGTGCAGCTCAGGTTCCACATACCAACCTCATCAGAAACAAGGCTAGGCTAAAAAATGCCTGAGACTGGTATTTTGTCTGGTCACTTCCATCCATTTTCACAAGGATATGTACTCTATGCTATATCACTGCAATTTCTATTTAAATTGCAAATACACAAAAAGACTCTAAAAAAAACCCAAACAAAGTGAAAGAGAACGAACAACTATCCTTTCCCATAACAAAGAATACCCTCTACCTCCATGAGTTTGCTAACCTTAATTATATCAATAATTTTGAGATTCCCTAATGGAAAGTCCTACAAAGCACTAACAGAATGAATCATGACACATACTGAGACACCACTGATTGTAAATCTATACCCTTTTTATTCACACCCAGGGGCTATGTTTCGTATGCTTACGAAAAATTAATTCCAAGTAGCAAAATGTCATGATTGGAAGCATGTCTGGTAAATAAACAGACTGAGTATTAGCAAGTATGTGATATTTTTGTAGCTTATTTTTGAAAGTGTAGCAAATCAATTATTTGAAAGACCTCTGTAGTTTGGATGCTTAATATCTGAATTAAAGTTTCCCTGAGGCAAAGAAAAAGACAATTTGAAAGAGAAGGTTAAAAATCCTTGAAGGCATCCTTCTCAGACATGCAATATTCATACTTTCACATTTCAGAATGCAAGATCAAAAAATGCTGCTAGGCTTGCATGTAAACTGTAATTTCATACAAGACTTTTAAAGAAGTGTAAAAAAATCACCTTAATGATGGCCTCAAAACACGTAGAATGCTTAAATTGACATGCACCCTCCCATTTTTAAAAGGCTACTTACATCAATGACTGATGAACTCGACAGACTTAATCCCTCTAGGTCTGCTGCTAAACTTGGGGACAGAACAGCTGCTGTAGGAACTGCCACAGGAGTTGTCACAGGACAGACTAGAAGTAAAAGGGCAAGAGATACTTAAATTTAAAAATAATTTAAAACACTGGGGAAGACAATTATTTCTTTTCATTGCATAAAAAAGGGTTTATGTCCTCATCTGTTATATTCTTGTATATAGGTTTCTAAATAGAAGATTACTTTTTCAGACATAAAGCCCAAATTCTCAGAATAAGCAATGAAAATACAAATACAACTCATCCATGTGCAAACCATGTGATTTACTTTAAATGTATTTTCTCCTCCTTTGCCATTTTTCTTCTATTGTATCCTTGAGTTTGATACATACTATGTAGCACTTTTTCATTCACAGGCTACATGCAAAAGTACGTGTTAATGCAATTCTGATGTGCTGCACCTATAGCAGCAAACTTTAAGAAGGGTACTACAAACATAACCAAAAACCAGTGCCAGCTCTATCTTACCCTTCCAAGAGTACTTTCACACTGTTCTTCAGAAACATGATTTTTAGCATCTTAATATAATACCATAATTGGGTCATAGATTGCACAGGCGTTGTACAAGTAACACCCACTACTAACTGAGGAAAAAAGCTCACTTTAACAGAAAACAAGTCCAGACACATACAAATTCTCAAAGTAAATGTTTTATATCATGTTACATTCCAAATTTTGAAACAATTTCTCAATTATAAAACAAAATCTGTAATAACTGTTACAAAAGCTGTTATAAAAGCTGTTAAGCTTAAAAATAACTTGACAGTATAAGCATTTATTTTGCCAGGAAACTGGTACAATAAATTAACAGAATCAATGTTTCAGACATTTAAAATTCATTGAAATAACTGAACTGAATTTACACCTTGGGAAAAATAAGGCTTTAATCAAGATACTTACAATCATCTAAATCTAAGAGAAACACGTCTTGTTTTTTTGGAGTCTTTCTATCTTGTACTGGTTTTTCTTCTTTCTGTCAAAATAGATGAATATTTCATCATTCACCATATCAGCAAAAGAAAAGCATTTAGTACTTTTATAAAGTGCATTTATTTTACTACTTTCATAAAGCAAAATGTATCCATTTTCAGGGTTTGGCATCCAGAGAATTCACCTACTGAGAAAGAATTGTTCATATAGTTAAACTGAAACTAAATTTCACAATTGAATTTCTGAAGCACATGTATTCATTTAATATTAATCATTGTTGCTACACAAGAAACATTTGGGGATAGATCAGATACTTCTGTTGAGACCATTAAAAAAACCCAAAACACTGCTATCTCTTTAAGACAAAAGATTTGGGTACTAACATTTTTGTTTTCATATGAAAAACAGGTCAAAATCTATTCACTAAGAAATATAGTGTTGTTTTGCACTTATCTAGGAGCATGGAATTCTGTCCAGTTATCTACTGGGATCTTCTTAACAGAAAGTTGATTTTTGTCACCAAGAAAGTTTCAGTTCTAAGCCTTAAGATGAGTTCTAGTAAGAATTGGCAGTACCTTCAGTAGAGACTAAAGAAGTAATAATCCCAGTACCTTGACAGAATATTTCAACAAAATTTGCTTCAATACCTAAATAAAAAATGCTAAACAAATCTCACAAGTGTTGGCCATACCTACAGAGTATGTACAGACAGTGGTGATTCAGGAACGAGTTCAGTGTTACAGCTCAGTATAGACTGCCAAGATGGTGGTTTAGTATAAAGGATTGATCTTTGGATGTAGCCAGAACCTTGTGCATCAAAGAGGTTTGTCATCATTGTTCCTATCCACTCTAAAGCATCTTTCCTTTGTGTCAGCTAAAGAATTTCTTCTACCTTCATCCTCTCTGGCTCACATACCAGGCAGAAGGCTTTGCCATCCTTTTAGAAAATACGATACCTGCCTTTCGACCTTAAGATATTGCTCACTACCCAAGTTATTGCAAGTGATTTAAATGTAGTCTTTCCAGGAGTCACACTTTCTAGTTTACCTGTTTCCACTTAAACAGTACATGAAAGCCAAATGCACATACAAATATAATTATTTTACCACTTCTAATAAATTAACGAGTCTAAATAAATCAGTAAATCTCTTTATGCCCATCTTATTTCTTGAGCATTTCAGACACTCAGGATATAAATTTCTAGAAGAGCTTGGAGTCAACTCAGCAGCTAGAATCACTTCCTTTAACTGGCACCATAGAATAAAATGACATCTCTTTTCTCAAGGTGCATTCCCTTTCTTCTGGTCTCTCAGCTTCATAGTCAGTTGCAATCAAAGGATAATAATGAGTTTATTTTTTTCAATTTTGCAAGAAATTCTATGGTTCCCTCCAATTAACATGAAAGAAACTAGCCAATGTTCTTGCTATTTGAAGCCATTGATGTTAATGACTACCAGGCTTGACCTCAGCCATTATGGTATCAGTTATCATGTTCTTCCTATAAATACTGTGGCTCAAACAGACAGTAGTCACTTATATGATTCCCACAGATAAGCTACAGGTATTCTGGGAGAAGGATCATCTGGTGGATTGAAAAGAACAGGAGCCAGTATTTTAGAAGTTATTTTAACATCATCATACTTTGATGGTCCTTATCACTATGGTATTTGAATGTTCTACTACTGCTGATTTATCTGAAACCTAAAACTCCTCTGGACAAAGAAAATACTACAAAATAGTTTTTAAATGATGCTGAAATTACACCATTTCTTATATGTTTTGTCCAGAATTAGTGAGTGACTCTTGCAGAACCAAATTTCTCGAATTCCATTCTGCTCACAACTACCAGACTTTTCTCTTAAGATGTACTTATTAACAAGTCATTAAGCTTGTTTTGGCTACTTCTGTTTTAAATCCGTGAAATAAGGACAAATAGTATACTTCATAAACTACAAGTTCTACTTGAATTACTCATGTCAGAGACACAATTTTGTTACAATCCTCATGAATTCCAAGCCACTTTATAGTAACATAGGTGAATATTTAGCCCTGAATTTTGGTTTTAGCTGTTATCTCCAGCACTTTTACTATAAAGTATGTATCACAACTTTTTTCCTAAACTAGAAACTCTTCAGAAACCAAAACAGACTAAAGAAGAACTCAATTAAAGAAAAAGGCAAATACATTAAAAATATCCTCAATTTCTGAATTCTTTTGCCCTCTGTCCCCACTTAACCATAAGATACAGATCTACCTTCAACTATGATTAAAGTTCAAAGCTACAGCTTTATATTTGCTAAATATTTCCATAGAAATAGAATGTCTCCATGTCTTTTTATTAAGCAGCCAATTAAAAGTTTCTAAAAAGTGGCTCAACCCACTCAGGAGCCACACAAGGATGAGAATTCAATATGCTTCAGTACAAGTTTCTAAAAAACTAGGAGTCATTGCCAAAGAATCCTATTATTGTTTACTGAATCTGTTTACTGAAGACAACAAAAATGGGCATTCTAAGTCACAAATAATACCAATAGTATGTATAGTTTGCTTTTTCTGTCACAAGTACAAAAAGTACACAAAGCTTGATGTGTACTTTTATAAGGTGAAATCCATCCCTGCACTGATAATACTTCGAATCTACTACATAAAAACTGTCTTAAAATGGGGAAAAAATTTCTTCAAGAGAATTTACTTCTTATACTTCAAAACAAAATTAAATCGTCCTAAAATAAGGCACAAGTAAAAAAAAAAATTAAACCAATGTATGGCAAGGAAAACTTTCACTGCACATTTTATCAGAAGACTGCATTTAAGTGCATCAGCTTACTATAAAGAACAAGCAAGCAAACAACTCCACCAAAGAGAAAGCAAATAAAGCACAAATGTGACCCTACCATCTGGGAAATGTGAAATCAAGAGCTAATTAAATCAAGATAAAGCTAATTTTTAAGTATGATCATGTCTTATTTCCAAATTCAGTCAAGTGTTCAAGCTTAAGAAAATACTGGGCCACTCATACATGTGTTTGCGTGCTATTTATACACAAAACCACACAAATATTTACATGCTTATATGTATTTCTACATATGGGTATGTACAATAATTGTATGCAATTCTGTACAAAACCCCCAAGAAAACTATTTATGTGGCTTCTGCCTATTACAAACATGATTATTTTTGTTTTTTCCAAGAAAAGAAAATTGATTGGCTATATATTAACAATAACTAGCCAATGACTGCAGATATTTCAATTGAGTAAAAAAAGCTTTGCATTTGAAATCAAGGCAATAAAAAGGTTCTGACGTGTCTGACATTTCTCCATGACACAAATTTTCATCTTTTCTTTCTTAAAACTAAGCCTAGAATATAACCCAAACAGTTTTCTACCACGAAAGCCCACTATGGGAAAAGCAGAATACTAAACAAAGAAGTTAAGGTATATTCCATCAAACATTTCTCCATTTGCAATTCATCTTGGTAATAGAGATAGAACCTGGTAAATGCATATAGGACTTGAAGCAGGAGATTTCTCTTGCTCAATGCATAATTCATGTGCTCCGCCTGCAAAGTGTGTAAAATGAGAATTTCACACCGCAGCATGAGCCATGGAGCTGCAGAGAAAAGGCAGATGAAATCATATTCTGCTGTGCGAATTTTATTTCTTATCCTCCCAATATTTATACAAAACCATCACTGACAATCCAAATGCATTGACAGATCACCCACTGTTTCCATTGTGTTAGCACTTGAAAGGAGATCAGGCAGAAAGATAGACAATTTGTTTTTGTATATTTTTTAAATAGTGGATCAGGTTTTTAACAGCTGAGTGACTGTATTATACTTGTATAAGGAGGTCAACAGTAGCTGATTTTAAAATCCCACTGTAAAGACACCTACTTATACATGCATCATTCTCAAATCTGCATTTTAGCTCTACAGTATTTATGCTTACAATATAATATGTATCTGAACACCTCAAACTATCCATATTTCAAAATGATATAAAAGACTGCAGTACAAGAGACTGACTTTTCTATTCACTGCAGCTCAATTACAGTGAACACAACAGCTTTTCAAAATGATTTGTCAGGAGAAAAAATACTAAATCATTAATAACATATTCAGGAAAATAATCTGAAATTTTTGTAGTATATTTTAATGCCAGTAAGTGCATGGATGTATATAGAAATTAAGCTCCAGTGTGAATGTAATCAAACCTTTTTTATTAAGAAAATTTTGCATAACATGGCAATGGCACCCAACACAATATATATAAAATGGTAAATATCACCCAAAAAATCAGCAATGTAACATAGTTCATAGTGCGTGGCAAACTGAGAAACCATAAAAATAGATCTCACTGATCACAAACTTCTTTTATTAATATGTATTTCATAAAATCTTTTTCAGTTTTACTGAAAAGGAAATCCTAATGAATAAATCTCCCCATATAGACTGCCCAAATTAAGAACATACTATAACAGAATAACATAAACAATGTCTTTTCGAATGACAAAGAATCAGAATAAAACATGAATTTCTGAGAGCCTGGCAGAAACCATCTGCTTACTAGGTGGTCTGAAAAA
>VZRX01002170.1:26757-38419 GCA_013398075.1 Notiomystis cincta
TAGGTGGTCTGAAAAAAAGTCAGGAAGGAAGCAGAAAAGTAAGTATGTGTGGTTCTTGTAAAACATACCTTGACACATAAAGGGTCTACATAAAAGACTTTAATGTTCTCTAAAGTTTGTTAAAAATTGTTTTTTCTTTACAGCTTGGAAGGGGTTATCCAGGTTACCATCAGTTAGCTTCATCTATCATTACAGGGCTCAAAAAGGGTTTCTCTCAAAACAAACCCATTAAGCTAGTTAGCATAGCAATCGCCTTTATTAAAAAATACCTGTGATTCTCTTCCCCCACTCCTCTTAACTAACTCCATATCTAAAAATAAACAAGTACCAGAAACACCTAAAGTATAAATGAAGGCATCGAACGTGGTTTAAAAGGAAACTAACTTCAAGGTTCCAGGCATTAATACCATACACCAAAACAGTCCTCCTTATTCAAGGACATTGAATTAACTACCCTTTGCCCCTTCACATATGATTATTACTGCTTACAGTTCATCAGCCATAGCTTGTTGCCCTTACACTAACTGTGCTAATTTCTAAATGGAAAAGAATTTAAGGAACATTTAGCTTCTGCACAATGAGCTCTATGCTGTCTGTTCTTTTCAATAATCTCCTTGCTACTTTTCTTGCTGCCATGCATATAAACCCATTGCTACTTGTTTTAATGTCTTTTGTGACGTTTAAAAGCTTTGCAATTTTCCCCTTCTATCGTTTGACTCTACTCTCATCAAGTCTTCATCAACTGCTTAAAAATACTTCTTGTTCCTAACACATTTCCTTTTAGGTGCTTCTTAATCAAGTAAGACTTCAGAACTACTGCAACATTCTTTCTCTTCTCTTAAAATCCAAGACCTTGACAACTTTGCATTGACTTCAACAATTCAATCCCAAGCTTCTTGGACATTCCAGTTCTCATATTCAGTGTATTTGACTTCATACATTCTGCTGTTTTAAAATACAAAATGCTTCTTTATGCTAGTAGTCCTCACATATCCTGTGAAAGAACCAAACAGTTTAGAGGACTGTAATAAAAGAAATTATGAACATGGTGTTGATATCCTGAGAAAAATAGGAAAATGAAGCAGAGAGAAGACAGTATTGTTTGAATATGGTTTTGCAGTGCCTGCTCAGAACTAAGCATATCAGAGTACATATTACTTTCTGGTCAAATGCTGGTGCTGGCGAGAGAAACTGCAAACTGCTACAATTAATTCATGTCCCATCTAGCATCAGAGGAGTTTATTCTGAGAGGATTTAAGCTGCATTTTTTGTGCTACCATTTTTTGGCAAGATCCAGTCTGGCTGCTCCAGAAGAAAAAGCCTTTGACACAAGTGTGTTATCCAATGTGTTATTTGGGCAGGAAACACATCTCCATTTCTCAAATAATACAGCCTCACTGAATTTTTTGTTGTACTTGTTGAAGAAGGGAATAGATGAAAAGTTAAGGTTACAACTGAAGAGTTCTTAGGCAGATGTATAAAGTTACAAAACAAAGATCATCTACAATGTAAGTTCAAGATTTAGAGAAATAGAGAGCCTTACTTCCTTAATTAAAGGAAATGCATACCTCAACAGATTAATCAAGTAATGGCTTTCCCTCTTAACTGGTCAAAACACACCCATCCACCAGCTTCAAAAATTGCAAGAAATGCAACAAAGGATGTCTATTTTAACTCTTTTGCCTTCTATATAGGAGTTCTGACTGAAATGGCTTAGGTTAATTTAAAATGCATTAGAGTCTCACTTAATTTTCAATACCACATATCGGTATTAAAACGAAAACTTCTGAACTACAATTCTACCCTTCAACATTTTTTATAAATATATAGAAAGAAATACATAGGAAGTATTTGATAACAGAAAATTAAGTGTCATAAATTCTTTTACTCTTCTTCCTGAACAGATTTAGCAAAAAGTTCCTCATTTACTTATTTTTAAATGCGAGGTAGGTAGGTAAACAGTAACCAATTCATGCTAATAGCATGAACAGTCAGTTCTACTATACTAGTTTCAGTATAATGCACTTATAAGCTTTTTCTTCACTAAGGTACACAATTAAATCTTAACTGACGCAGGAATGGGTNATTAAATTTAAAAATAATAAATTTTATTAGAATAGACTATTTGAAAAAAATACTATGTTCTATAAAAATAATTAGATTCTGTTATTGTTCTTCATCTACATAAAATAACATGAAATTATAAACTGAAATACTTTTTCTGTTATAAAAATACTCTTACTTGCTTAAAATATCAAACTACTTTGGGACTCGTCTCTCTATGAAAAGTAAAAATTTTTTTTCATAAATTCTGGATCTTTTTAGGTATGCATAAAACTACCACCCATCTTTATTCCAACAGAAAGAAACGTGGATGGATGGTTAGATACACATTTTCATATTTTAAAAACCTTTCTTTTACCTTACTAACCTTATTAGAGGTAGCATTTCTAGATTTTCCAGACTCAGAGTCACTTTTAGAGTCAGATTCTGACTTGGAGCTTGACGAACTTTCTTCTGACGAAGTGTACTCTGTATCAGAGGAACTGGACGTGCTTCTCTTTTTGGAAATCCCCTTTGCATTCTTTTTAATATCCTCTGAATCACTACATATTTAAAAAAAAAATGTTGAGAGACATGTAGAAACATCAAAGGAATCTGCTTAGGCAATATCCTATGTCAGCATTTCGAAGCGTTATTAAATGAATTTTAAGTCATTATTTCTCTACAATTAAAAACTCAGCTATGAATGAAGTAGTTTATTCAAGGCTACCCAAAACTGTTCTATTGCACTCCACAGTACATCATCTCATGTAGTCTAAACCAGTGAAACAGCCAAACAAAATGTGAACATATTAAATATTAAACATATTATTTGCATGCATCAAGCTTGTGACATTACAAAAGGAAGTGCAGCCACCCTTGTAAATAAAGATGCTTTCATACTATTCTGTCTATGATAAACAGGATGCTAGTGTATCATCTTTTTGTACTGTAATCTTGCTTTAAAAAAAATCAATGAATTTATTTTATTCTTTTGTTAATTCTTCTAAATAACACTGCCCCACCTAGAAATAAGACCTATAATGTCTACAAATAGTTCAACCCATTGAAGAGTTTATACACAAGAGCTGTTATATACCTACACCTCTGGTCACATTGAATGCCTTACAGCTTCAGAGACAGTGTTCTTCACACTGAAATTCTGTTCACCCTACCAATGTTGGATTATGTTGGTCTACATTAACAGCTACTGAATATTATCTGCCTTGTTCACATCTAATAATACTTTAAATACCAATTAGTAGATTACCCTTTTGTCTCAGGGGGAGTTACTACCATAGGAAATGAAAATTGTTTTCTTACAGTTATCATGAAGCAGAAAAATTAATATTGCATATAGAAAGAAACCTCCCTCTTCTTGGATCTGAAAAACAACCATTTTATACACTACCTGAGATTCAGCTTCCTTCCCAAGACAATAAATTGGTTATTGAAGTGCTTGAAGGGTAACAAGGTCAACAATAATTAAACAAATCTAGACCACTCAACTATTAAGAGTCCCTTTGGACTCATATTAAATTGTTACACATTTTTCCTTAGCTTTAGGAGCAGTACAAAAGAAATGCTGCATCACTGTTTGAAATTGCAATGTTTTTAGATGAAAAAAATACAGAGAAGGAGAAATTAAAATCTAACATGACAGAGATCAAAACAGTTAAGTCTTCCTCCTCTCAAGAACTTCCTATGACTGAATTGCCTAAATAAAATTTAATCAAAATTATTTAAAATCAGTAACATTTAGGCCATGTCTACCCATGTAACTGGAGTTAAAATTACTTCCCCAAACTTTAGCCAAAAGCATAAAGCAGCAACTTTGAAACTTGCAAAGCTAAAAATGGAGCAATAGTACACTCCACAAAAATGTGGTTTAATGTAGCACATCTGATTGTTGAAATCATGGTGAAAAATAGGTACTATAAAATTATGTTTCAGCATGAAAATATTAAAAAACTTGTTTGAGGTCAATGACTTAAACAAAAATTCACTAGCATAGACTGTTTGAAGTTTCTTTATGACAACAGAATCAACTATATTTCATTCACTCCCATTCAACAGCAGCTGTAGTTGCATTAACAAATAAGTTTTGTGAACCCATTATACAAATGAAGTTGTTTTTCAATAATTTATCTTTAGCTTAGCTTTAAAACTAGATTTGAAGATTAAAAATGTTACTTTACTGCACATCAGCCAATTTTGATGGGTAATAATTGTTTATCTTACTGCTTAAAATTTCAGATGTTATTCTAATGAAAAGAATTTACTGGTAACTAGCTTTTTAACTTTGCGATGATGAAAAGCCTGTATTAATTTAACCTACAGATTTCATTTGTTCTGAACAGGAAAAACAATATAAATCACTTTTAAAATCATTAAATCCTGACTTAAATTAATAAAGTCATAATTAGGGCATTATGCTGTGTTTGTTATGGAAGTGGCAAGGCGAGCTGCTTTAATTACTGTCTGTAATAAAAGGAGCAGAGTGTGTACTGCGCCCCAATCAGCGCTGTCAGCCACGACTGAGCTGAGCTGCAAACTCATCAAGTGAGCTGGCAGCAGACTACAAAGCAAAGGGCGATCGTGTCTGCAGAGGCCACTTGCTGACAGCAGTGGAAGAAACAGATTCATACAATCCAAGGTATTAGCCCCAATTACTCAAAATTTTAATGATACTTTAATACATGATAATGCTGTTGATAATAGGCAATCTTAAAAGCGCTAACACTTAAATATCTTATGACCGTTTCCCTTCACAGCCCTTGCCTCTAATATTTGGATCATAATCTTTTTAATATAACATTATTTAGAAAAATCAATTGTCTTAGTTACATAATGGCAAAGTGTTGAAGGACTTAATTTTAGCTCTCAGCAAAATTGCGGCAAAAGGTAATTAAGTGTTTCACACAACTATTTGATCACTTATTCAGCCTCCCAAGGTTACATCAATTTTCAACAAGCCACCCAAGATTTTACTGAAGTCAGAAATTAATTCCAAACATAAGAGTAGTCTGATTAATGAAAATATGAACTAGGTTCATATACTGACTATTACTAGTATACACTGAATTCACTCCTTGGCCAATACACCCCCAAAATAGCCTAATTAAAGGCTTGGCAGACTGCTAACAGGAAGAGTGCTTTAAAAGCTAGTATCATAAAAAATTAAAACCATACAAACATATACCTACCTTTCATTGACAGTTCTACATGTTTTCTTTGCAGTGCTTTCTTTGCTGTCTGATTCACTGTCAGTTGATTCTTCACTGGGAGAGGAACTCTCACCACTCTCATCAGTGCTGCCTTCCTCTTTATCTTCCTTCTCACTTTCACTGTCAGACCCACTCCCTGAAATGAAAACAACCCTTACAATTTTGATCTAAGTATCTTAAATAATTAGCATTTTAGAAGTCCAAGTTTGTTATAAATTAAACAACAATTTAGCATTTTAAGATCCAGTTGCAAACTTCACTATTACTTACCCTGTGCCAAAAGTAGGGAAGGGAATTACTTTCCCCTTACACCTATGAAATTTTGTTAGTTAGAAACCTGTCCTCTTCAGCCTACAGTACTACACTTTTTCAAATTAGAAAGTCGAATAATAAATTAATCGCATGTGGAGTCTTCAAAGTTACATAACCCTATTAGGAGCTGGAGATGACCTCAAATTTTCTAGCCTTTACATTCGCTTAGCTGCAAAATTATCTTCTCAAACAGTTGCTTAATTAGATAATCTGTTCTTAAATACTCACAGTGACTATGACTGAATCACTGATTTAAACAAATTATTAATCCTCTAATTAATCATATAGTTAACAAATATTCAAATATCTGAAGTGAGTATATGCTTCTATTACTTCAGAAATCACTAATTTCAGTGATACAATTCTTAAAGTGAGTATATGTTTCTATTACTTCAGAAATCACTAATTTCAGTGATACAATTCTTAAACTTCTCTGCATATTTCCTCAGTTTAGCAACTGGAAGGAAGCAGCTCCATGTTTATATTTTAAAATGCCCCTCTTCCATTCAACTAGATGATGATAATACTTTCAAGTCTCTAATGCTAAATATTTTATTTGTCTAAGGTCTGGACCTGGGAGAATTATGATCTTCACTACATCTTAAATATACTAACATCTTCTGAAACAGCTGTCTTGGGGCACTGCCTATCTCACAATAAATGGGAGAAGAGTTAAAAGAACCTCTGCTTACTGAACTTGATAGGCAGCTGTTACCCTCTTCATCAATATCCCCATTATGATAAACAGAAACCATCATGTAAAACTTCAGAGAAATACTGTAACACAGTTTGCTGAATAAATCCTATGAAAGACTACACAATTCAACAAATCCGGCCATTTATCTGCACAGCAGCACACACTATCAAAATAATTCTTCACCACCACCACCAAATTCCAAAAAACAATTAAGACTTAAGGTTCCTGACAACCAAGCATCTGGGCACTTTTCCTGTAAACAGCTACGTGCTTTCAGTTTTAACTGGAGTTACGAACTCTCCTTACTCATACTAGACCTCCATGGAGGATAAAATACAGCATGCCAACTTTTTATCTGGGAAAAAAATCAAATTCTAACTTATTTAATATAGTGAATGTAAATTTTTTCCCCCAATTTATTGAGTTTATACACAGCTCTGGTTTTGTTTGCAATTTTTTTTCTTTTTATGTACTGGACAGCTCTGAAGACACAGTTTTCCAGGCAGTGAAAATACAAGTTGCTTTCCAAACACTTACCTGATGAACTAGTACTAGCAGACTCATCTTCCTCCTCTTCTGATTCAGAGTAGAATTTTTCAGTAGGTTTCTCCTTCTTTGGCTTGCCTAGAATTCCAGTCCATTCCTTTGCCTGTAAATAAATTTCAATTTAAGTTTACTTTTGCAACCAGCAATACAAAGATATACACACAACACATAAAATAAAAACATTCAGAGTAGTGGTATTAAGCTATTGCTAAATAAATCATCTAAGCAAGTCTAGAGAAGCTACTAAACTTCTCTTACTTTACACAATTAGGAGAACTAGAAGTTTGGTACATCCTTATAAAAGGTGAGAGATGCCTATTAGATAGTCCAGAAGAAGATTTAGTAAGGTAGATTAAAAGCATCAGTAATGATAAATAAATTTCTACGCCAAAAGAACCTGAAGCCTGAGAGTTTTATTTCTAGATCCAGCTGACTATGACTAGAATGAAGGTTAAATAGGGCTAGTCACCACCTTTATCATTCCAAGCTTTAAGTAGAAAATAGATGGGGACGCTGTAGGTAGCCACAGATAAATTATATTTCACTTCCATTGCAATTCTCCAAATAAAATTAATTTTTACCACCAAGAGAATGCCAAAATGAGGCAGTATTTCCCCCAGGCTTTTTTTCTTTCTATATACTCCATGCTACTAGAGAAGCAGTGTTAAAATTCAGGACAGGAGAAAAAAAACAAACTGGCAGACAACTCTATCAACAGTGTGATACAGGTCTGCCTCATTGACTGATCTGATCTGGAGTAAGACTTAAGTTTTGAAATAGGCTCTAACAATCACCTGCAAGGCTAAACAACTCTAGAGACACACTGGCTTCCTCTTAAATACCAAAAGCTGTTAAGGCTAAAAAAGCCAATATTCTTTCGGATATAAATGACAATTTGCATGTGGATTGCAGGTGAACTCAGCTTTACTCACATATGCTAAGTAGGCAAATGCAGTATTAGGGAAACCCCAAAATTCATGAAAATAAGATACTCTCCAAAGAAAAGACTTGCAAAAAACCCCCAACATGGCTGAAGAATTTTCCTGTTTGCTTTGAGGTTTAAATAGTTGGAGGTGGATGTTTTTACTATGTTGTAGATTGATGTTACGCCATTTGATCAATTTCATGTAATACTTTTTGGGCTTAAGGACAAAAACACCTTCACATATTCTTTCCTGCTAACCCTATTATTTATAATCCTCTGTCTGAACTGATTACGTCCAAATTCTTCCCATAAAAGCTTTCAGAAGTTTGTACACAAATATCACTTTTCCTGAAATGTATATAAGAAGGCAGATGCATTACAGTACTAAGGAAAAATGCTTGTTCTACCAGATTGCTGTCCACTGGCTTCTCTAAGTCAGACCTATTGTTTTGAATTTTCTTTGCTAGTTCTGTGTGTAACATCTCATATGCAAATTAATCCATCTATAATTTACTGAGGAAGTTGGCTCCTGACCAGGACTGCATGCTTTTCTTTGTGTACCTGTTATAATGCCATGCCTCTGGGAGCACCATCGGCACACTATATACCAATACATTTACTTTCCTGTTACTGTTCAACAGCT
Source organism: Notiomystis cincta (assembly GCA_013398075.1). Taxonomy (NCBI): domain Eukaryota; kingdom Metazoa; phylum Chordata; class Aves; order Passeriformes; family Notiomystidae; genus Notiomystis; species Notiomystis cincta. Next base: position 35,151 of record VZRX01002170.1, read on the forward strand.
GTCATTGGCATTCCAGTAGAACTCTGGCATCTGACACATACATCACAGCTCTGGTACATGACTTTGCCTCAGAGTTTACACTACAAGAACAAAAAGCTATTGCCACTAGAGAATGAGCCCTATGTGTTAACACATGACTAATGCACTAACAGATGATATTTTCCTATCATAAATTTTCCTAATCCTCTTCAGATTATCTGAAATGTAAATCCTCATCTGTTCCAAACTTGACGGTTCAAAACATACATAATCTAATCCCCTGCAGCTACTTTTTGTTGTTTGTATTACCTTTTTCAGTTTTTTTTGTTTGTTTGTTTAGCCTTGGATTTTTACACAAATCAGCCTCTTCATTTCTGAGTTCGTAGCCCAGCTACACTCAGTTAACATACTGCAGCAGAGTGGAGATAAAAGATATGAAATCAGAAGTGAGATGGAGGTGAAAAAAGCCTACTCCACAAGTGAAGCAGAAGTGGCCTACAGTTTATCCACTTCTGTCATTGAAAAGAACTAGCATTAAGCAAGTTTCCAGATGTTCCATTTCTAAGATAAAATATGCATCAGTGGCTTTCAACACATCCCACAGACAGTATTTAAATACTTGTGGTTTTGGAATAATTCTCTGTATTGACAAGTGCCTTCATCAAAGTCAGTTTCAGTGAGGCTGACGTACCGACTCGGCCACGTCGACGTTTCGGACAGAGGGGTCAGGTGCCACCTCTGGCCAGTCGGACAGCTCCAGGTACCCGACGGCTCGGCTGTTCAGTGTGTGAGACAAGGTGCCAAGCTGGAAATGATCCCGATCTATTAAAAAAGGGGGGCAGGGAAGAAATACACAAACACTGTGAGCTCTACCACAAGGAGCAATCTTAATCAGGGCTAAAGGTAATTGCCATTGTATTACCTCAAATGTCATGGAATAAATATAAACTAGGAAGCTCTTCATAGGTCAAAAAACTGATTTCAGTCCATAGATTACAATAATCTCCCCCATAATGGTCAATAAAAAAGCTAATCAGTCAGTGTGTTTAGAGGTGTTGCTCTGAAATGTAGCTTCTCTAAAAATTACTTTACTGTGAATATTAAGAATGACAGCACAGTTAAACAATCCATATACATGTCTTGGCACAAACACATCCAGAATTTTAATAGTTTTTCTTCAAAATGGAGCTCCTTTTAAAGCTTCAAAACTAGACCTAAGTAAGTAAGAAAATTAAAATGCAAATTATAACAATAACAGCGTATTTTTAATTTAGATAGCATGATAACCTTTTAATTTGAGAAGACAGACAATGGGTCTTACTTGTAAAACAACAGGGAAAATGCAGAGGGAAAATTATGATTTTAGAGAAAAAAAATATCTACAGAGATTCAATTTGTTTCAGATTCATATAATATATTCATATTTGCAATACTCACATTAACAATCTTCTAATAAAGTCCAGATAAAATCCTAGAGCTATTTTCCTAAATTGAAGAATAGTTTTTCTCAAAAGACACACCTTCTGTTATTTAAATAAAATTTAAAATCCACATGAATAGAAATGGATCGGTTTGCCAGGGTTTATCATTAGAGAAATGCACTGTGCACCTTGCTTGCAGAGAAGCAAGTAAGCAGACCGAGCATCCTTGCATATTAATCTTTTCTATTTGCTAAGTGACACAATTTGTGAGAGTATTTGAAATAGAATAAGCTGCCACATTCCTTTACACAATGAACATTTACCAAATGATTTTGGCAGTTATACCTTTAAAAGGAGACTCAAGCAATGGGGCAGGTTTCTGTGCCAGAAATATTTTTTTGGCATATTTGCTTAAAGCTCCACTCTTCTCATTCGGAACAATAAGCTGCCTAATAAATCTTGTACGGTCTCTGATGTCGTAGCTTTGATCATACTTGCCGAGATTTAATACATACTGGGTAAGCAATTTTGTCTGTGGAAAAAAACAGGACAAGAACAGAATACAAGTTATTTATGATTATTGATAACTCTGGATAAACATATTTAAAGAGGTAATAAAAATGAATGGTTATGTCAAACAAATGTTGCTCCACAGGGAATATGCATTTCTAAAGCTGCAAATGGAATTCTGCAGCCAAAGCACATGTCCTCTTCTGTATTGGGGAGGTGAATGCTGAGTACTGAGAAGCAGCCATGTGCTAGATTATTAAACTGCTGAAGTGGAAAGAAAGGCATCATTAAAAAAATAATCATATATGGCAAACCCGCTGAAGGGTCTACGTGAGGATAATGAATGTGGAAATACAACTAAAAACATGGCACTCAAAACTTAATCGGAAAAATATGCAGGACATCAAAACATCAGAGGGTATTAGGGGGCTGGCAAACTGCTTCTGCTGAGGTGTGTTTTATGAAGAGATACTGTCCCTGGCATAAGCAGTGTCTGCACTCTGACTGCACTCAGTTACTTTATCCTGAATTATGACCCATTAAAGCAGACACATGAATCACTGAACTGGATTACTGCAAATTATTTGCAGTGCATTTAGCTGTTACTTTTTCATAAAAGCAAGCTGCTGATGCCCTCTAAAAACCAGGATAAAAGACTTCTTCCATTTTTTTCTTGAAGCTTAAAGCCTTCAGTAATATCGGTCATTTATTTATTTATGTAAGAGAGCAACTTATACTATCAAAGGTTTTTACAGCATAACAGCTTCCTAATTTGATGTCTGAGAATACTAACGTGCCTTAAATAATTTTAATAATTCAGATAATTTTTTAAGCTAAGAAGATTATACAAGAAAGGAAGGAGACATAGGAAATACAAATAACGTAGTGTAACCAGAACAACAGTGCTGAATAGACTGGAATCCACTAGATACATTTGAAACATGTACGCCACTTCCTTTATATACAAGCAAACAGGAAAAAGAGCAGAAATTATATACCATCCTAAGGAAGTAAATTTTGGTACTTCAACTCAGAATGGATGCATAACACAGGGTTAAAAATATATCATCATGAGAGATTTATCTGCTTTATACAAAGAAACAATCTTGCATATATATATATTGTTTATCATATTATTGCTATGACAATAACACAGTTTCAGTCATGTGAGCAGAAAAATATATCCAAAAAATCAATTTTTGTATAGGCCATTTGTTAAAAAAAGTTCAGATTAATAATTTCCAACTTGAGGATGCAAGTTGAAGTTTTTTTCTAGAGATATAAAAACACTTTTCCAGAATACTGATTAACTCCTGTAAGTGAGATACACAGTAAACAGAAAATGGTTCTAATTTAAAC
>VZRX01002170.1:38591-119496 GCA_013398075.1 Notiomystis cincta
TGTATGAAAGCATTTAAAAAACCCCCCTATGGTACCAAAGATTGGAGGAAATTAGTCATTGTACATTAGAATAATATAACCATATAGTTTAAAAATACTGTCAATGAAATATTTTTTGTTTCTTTTTTCTCTCTGATACCCAAGAATGGCTCTGTGAAAAGATTTTTTTTTCCTTGAGGTACTGTCTTAGCTCTGAGAAAGGCAAAACTTTCCCATATGTATTTCACAGTTTATTGGCAGCTAATTCTGTATGAGGGTATAAAATTTTAAACAACTGCATCAGACTGAGCCTACGTAATCTGCACTCATGCAGGACTTACATTGTTCAATCTAAATGGAATTGGAAGGGAGGGTTCCCAGGTAGCATGAATTAAACTAAATGAGGGATACCTCCTGCAGCCTTTGCCATCACTTCTTCACTGTAAAACAAGACAAGACTCCTTGCTGTCATGGCAGGAAGCTCAGGAGAATGGATCATAAAACACAATGGTCTTAACCTGTGAATTGCTATAGGGATGGGAAAAGTTGAAGGCCTTGTCACAGTGGGCATTTTTCAGTGCATGTTGGTGGAATTACATAAAGACAAATTAGACAGATAAAGAGTTGATCCTGAAAGAATGCATTTCCCTTAACAGGATCATTTTCTCCATGATCCTCTCTCTTTTCATCCTCCCTTTTCTGTCCCCTAAAATATCCTTTTCATATTGTTCAATACAGACAAATTCACAACAAACTTATGCACCAGAATGCTCTGTATCTGCAAGAAGTCTCTTTGCAATTACCGTATATACTATAGTTTTCATGAAAACAATGAGGAAATGTAATTTTTTGATTCCTCTTACGGTAAAGCAATTAAACAAGTAGAAGATATTTTTTACATGGAGGTAGCTAATAGAAACAACTGTTTTTAATTAAAACCAAAAACTAACAAATGCACATAAGTTTCTCCAACTAAGGAATTTTCATAAGAAGCTGAAAATCATTTCAGCAAGCACACTGATTTGGTGAAACATGACAGATTCTGCATACCATGACTGCTTCATAGAATAGTGACAAAGTATTTTGATCTGTGATTTAATACATTTATTATCATGTGTCAATATTTTCTGATATCTGGACATGCACATAATATAGGCATTATATAATTTCTTTTCTCTCCTTACTAATGAACTCATTATTATTTTTTGCACACTTTGTTTTGTCTAGAAGGGTTAGGTTTAGGTCTTTCTAGAATTGAATCATCCTCCAGCAACATTTCTGGACTTTTCTAGTGACAATAGTTCTATTTAAGGATTTAATGCCTATCCTATATTAGCAGCAATTAACTTTTTGGTAAATCCCCACTTGAAAATTTTACAATACAGGTTTTACCAACAGATGAGGCTCTACAATGAGAGAGAAACAGTCATCTATCCACTTCTTGATATCATTAGCTTTCAGTAACTTGATTCTTTAGACACACAAGATAAGGCTATTGCGCTAAACCACGATTGACATATCTATTTACGCCCTACAACTACTTGGGACTTTTTCTGGTGGGAGTCCTACTATATTAGACAACAGAAACCCATCAAAATATCTTTATTCTTTCTGCTATATGCAAGAGACATCTTAGGCAACTATATGACATATTTCTCTTATATGAGCTACATTTAGACAGCTATCTAGCACGCTCAAGATTTTATGACCCTAAGTTTACCAAATAATACAGATAACCAGAGGGAAGTCTGTTTTTATTACATATCTATCCACATATAACTGAACCTGAAACTTCCTTAAATTATAAACAGCCTTTGAAAGTTCATGAGGTGATCACAGGATTTAAAGTATACTCTAAATTTTTATAAGAAATCCTGAATGTTAAAAATCATTCTTGTGGATGTGCTTCTCTATGTGTTCCACCATATACTTAAGGAAACAACAAGCAAATATAGTCGTATGTTTAGGCAAAGGGAATAAAATAAGCAAGTCTTATTTCCTCCAGGACTTTGTGCTTTTCTCCAGACAAGACCTAACAGATGAGTTCAACCTGCCTTTCCCTCATCTGGTGAAAGAGCTCTTTTCATCTATTTGGTCAGCATTGAGTGTCTTTTTGCCATTCTACCACCACTTTTCAATAATTTGAAAGAAATTTGATCTTTGAGGTTTTCACCACTCCATTAACTTTGGATGAAACTAGTGAAGTACTCATAAAATTACTATGTTGTGGTATATGACATGGAGGCAGAAAACATGGGGTTGAGGAGAGGTGGACAGACTGACAACTGGCCAATCAAGTCTACAAACTCGACATCAAATTTTAACAATTAGACTTTTTAGACACTGAAGTAATTCCAGGAAGTAATTTTACTACTGAGTGAGTAAAGAAGAGGTACTTCTGGAAATAATGATGTGGATAAAGGAAGAGTGCTTCCAGCCTCTAAAGGGAAACACATGGTATTCTAGAGGGAAAGGAACTTTGAATCAAGCCAATTCACCAAACCTACTGTTAGAATTTTTATGTGAATACCTTGACCACTTGAGATAATAACTTATTTTTCCACAACCTGAAACTATAAGAGGAAAACACCCTTTGATGAAATTCATCATTTAGTAAGTATCTCCAGAGATAGTTTCTTCTGCTTTATCATCATTACTGTGTTTGAATAAAGGGTTATGCAGCACTTACAATGATGATTTAAAAGGTATTAAGATGTGAAATAGGAAAAAATGCTTCACAGAAATCATCATCTCCTTGTATGCAATGGATTTTTGACCAAATACAGTATGGAAAAATTTATGTGCAAAATTACAAAAACTATATGGAAAATTAGTAAATATAATGGGCTAAAAGAAGACAGTTTAGATAATCAGACCAATCTTTCCTTATCTCAGTCAGCATTTTCAGTAAGACAAGCACTGCTAAAGAGAAGTCATCTTTTATTACTGCCCCATTTTAGACTGTACAAGCAAAGCATTCGCCCCTATATGAATGCATGGCAGGACAGTTTGTCTCCCACAAGCCCTACAAAAAAAAGTCTATGACAGATCACATCTGTAGTTGCATATAGCTATCAGGAACAAGAAGACATCATAGTGGCAGAAATGCAAGATCCTGTGCAAGCTGTTGTAAAACAAAGAGGTCCAGCAGCCCAGGAAAGTATATATATATCAGACAACGTACTTCTTCTGCATTTGGATAAAAAGTCTTAAATTTTACAGTCTTTTACAGAAATAACTGGAATTATAGTGAAAAATTAGTGTCAAAATGGTACATTCCATAGCCAGTGCTGGGCTTCACAGTGCTGTCACTTAGATGACTGAGGCAGCTGGCACCTCTCATAGCTATTGCTTTCAGCTGCTTGGAGATCTAAGTTCACCTCTTTGTATTATCTGACATTTGTAGATTATCTTTACTACTAGAGATATTAAAACTCACCCACTCCCCAAGGTAAAATAAAATAGGAAAACCAAAACCAAACCAACCAACCAACCAACCAACCAAAAAAAAAACCCCAGAAAAAGGGAAAGCAGTTACTATCTTTAAAACAAGCACTGAAGAAAAGACAAAACAAGTCCTATTACTGGCCTCTCCTTTTAGATATCCTGAACACAAAAATGACCAGCTTCTTGTTCAAAATATTTTCTTGAAAGTTCTGGTCTTAGTTTGAGAAAATATTAAAATGCATTAGCAAAATCTCCTACCTGGTATTACTAACAAAATTTACAAATCCTCTCTATTTATGTGAAGTAAAAATTTCACAATTTCCCAAAGCAAAATACAAAAAAGAGTGATCTCATCACTACATTTACATTCATGATCTAGCACACACCTAAAGACTCATGGTTAGATTTAATCTGTTATATTTCTTGAAAACATATGCTCAGCTTTTCTTCACAGAATAATATGGAATAGGTTTGGTTACTTACAGAGAAGAAATCTTAATTGATCTATACAGACTGTACAAAACTTGCCATGACTCTAAATACATACAATATTGAGTTTAGGCTTACCTGCTTTGAATTTGTTAAATAGAGTTTTGCACCCAAATTTAAGATCTGCAACTTTACAAGGTCATCTTCATTCGTGAAGCTCTTGGCTGTCTTCCTCAGAACATCAGGTGCGATCTTTGGAACCCGTTCACAGTACTCGCCAATGAGCCAGAGAATGCTGGCTCTGGCTACTGGAACCTGAGAAAACATTGAGCACTCTAAGTCAGCACAGTCACAAAGACTGCTTGCGTACATGTATGTGTCTGTGTTCAACAACAAATTAAACAAAATACTATTTAAGGACAATTGCCATGCAAGAAATGCAGCGTGAAATTAAATACAGCCGCTGTGGTAGACTGAATATTCATACAAATGTAAGGTATTGATTCTGACCCAAAACCCATGCATTACATATTGATGATAAAGAGGCACACAGAAGCGACATGTTGATGTTCACAGTACAAGCTGATGGGATCTGGGAACACAGTTCAAGTCTTCAAGATGTGGTTGTGAATTCCCACCACCAGGTTATGGTAAACACCATGTTGAAACAAAACAGTTCCTTTTTTTTAAAACTATATTTATACAGAAATGGTTTCCACCAATACAGCTTTCTCAAATCCTGTTGATATAGTTTAGAAGCATACGGATTTCTTTAAGACTATTTCTAGCTTTCCTTCATTTTCATTCAGAATTTTGTGACTCGTTTAAGATGCACATTTTTGCAAACGTCTAAGACTAGTTGAACATAGAATATTGGCGAGACAGAAGTTCAAAATCACAATTCATAACTTCTGATTGGGATCTACCGTCTTAACTAAACACTTTTACCAAAAAGTTCACACAGGTCTTACTGTTTTGGAGCTACTCAAAAGTATCACTGAAGTAACTGGCGGTAGAATCTCCCAGTCTATGATGCCAAGTTCAGAAGCCCAACAATGCCAAAAACAGAGGGGAGGCAAAATGGAAAAAGACAGAAGGAAACAGAAGCTCATGCTCCATGCGGTTTAGCTAGAAGCAGTTAAGATTTAAATGAAATAATATACACATACTCTCGTAAAAGGTGAGATAGCCTACATTACCTGATGGTCAAGTTAAAAATTGCATCTGTGTTACATACATCCCTTGAAAACATTTTTCTCCTTCCTTGAGTAGGAGGAAGAAAGAATGCAATGAGAAAGTTCAGAAGCATTGAATAGTGCCTACAGACTGCAGTGCTCTAACATTCTGTACAGATTCTTGTTCAACAGATGTTGAAATGTCATGGGAAAAGCATAACTGTTCTAGTCTATCAAAAAACTGACTGTAATCTAGAAAAAAGAAAAAATTCTGCTGCAATTTGAGCTAATTTTATTACTTTTTCTGAAAGGATAAAAACCACTTAGATCTTAACATTTTTTGTTAGTCCTTACACTACATGGTGATCTTTATTAATAAGCTTACACTTAAGGTAAGGGTGAGTTTTGCCTTAGGTAAGATTCACAGGACATACATGCTTTAGAAATGCAGCATTGTGGTTCTCAAAGCATTAATTCTTAGTAAATTTTTTATATGCTTTAATTACTTTTCCAACATGTCTGTTATTAATATATGAATACCTATTTCTCAGAATTATAATGGGAACCAACTATTAAGTATCTTACTCAGTAATCTCATAACATTTGAAAGTACTACTTACAAAAGTATATTCTGAAAGGGTAAAATGGCTCACTAAGCCTACTAAGGAGATATTAATCATGTTCACCAGAATTTTTAATTATTAAACGTGCTCCCAAAAGTTTTACTGCTCCAGAAAGTTTGGAAACAACTCTGAATAAAGTCAACTTGACAGTATTTGCCTCTGTACTTGACGCGGTTACAAATATGTATGCCAACAAAAATACAAACAGGCATGTCATGGGGAAAAGAACCAGACTACCTCCACCAAAGGAAAACGCAACCACACCATGGATAAAAAGAATACAGAGTCCAACAACAACAACAAAAAGTCCTGTAAGAGATAAAGGCCAATTCTGACTATGGGGAAGAAATTTGAGACACGGGTAACATAATGTATTGAGAGTGGTATAACACAGTGATTTAACATATACAGATATATGTAAATACTGATCAATATACAGATTAATTATTTTATGTGAGTTGACAAAAAATTTAAATAGCCTTGAAATTTACAGTATGAGAGATGAACAAGCTACTGCTGCTACGTATAAAAACTTTCAATGCAGTCAGAGTATGTTCGTCTGCAAAATGGTAAGACTGATGCCATTACTGTACACTGATTTCAAAAGGAAAAGAGGTTATTCCTAATGTTCCAAAGGTTACACTGCATTAAGACCTCACACCCAATCTATTATTTTAAATTGGGCTAAAGAATAGTAATTGAGTGGTACATTAGATTTTCCAGTATTGGAGCAGTTCAAGTTGCCTACTGTACAGATAGATACCTCTAAATAAGAATATATAGGCAACTTCAGATTTCAGTTATGCTAGATTTATTTTGCTAAAATATTTCATTATAGACTTGTTAAAATACTAAAATTCTACAAGAGATCACCAAGTACCATAGTTTGGGCAGCAGCCTATCAGAAACATTCCTTTTCATATTATTGTCTTTTTATAAAGCAAAAATAGCTCACAGAGCAGGCCAATTTCAGTAATAGCCTTAATAATGACATGCAAATATCATTATTGTACTTTTCTTAGTGAAGCCCAGGACTACATCTTAAAACCACAATGAAATGTATTTAAATATATTTAAACAGTGTGCATTTAAGCACAGTGTTTCACTCTTCAAGTTTTTTTCCCAGTTCGTAAAATTAAATTATTAGAGTAATAAACTAGTTTCACAATGTTAAATAATTAGACTAAAGAAATAGTTTATATTTTCAAATAACCTAATTTGAAAAATAGTGACAATGGAAGACAGAAATTTCTTGTGAGATTCTGCCTTTTATCCAGGTGGTTAGCTTACTCTGTAAATACTGCATATGTATTAAACACAATTTTGTGCCACAAGAATCAATACCAATTAGAGACTTTTTGAATCAAACCCTGAGCAGAAGCCATTTTAATGAAAAGTGTATGTCGAACTGATGAACCCAATGTTTCTGTGTCACTGGATTCATTTGGGGTCAAAATCACACAATATTTTCAGACTTCTCCCTGTTTAAGTCTTCCAGTTCTCAGCCATGTAGTATCAAGTGCATGATCCTGCAGCTGTTGTTTCTAGGGCACTCAAAACAGCAAACAAGAAAAGAAGCCCCTTCTAGACCTTCACTGCCTTTTCCCATACAGCTTAAGTAGGGACCTTGAATTGATAAAAATGCAGGAAATAATACTTGCATTATTCAGCTTTCCTCTGCATTATCCTCAAAGGCAAACAGGATTGTAAATTACTTTGCCTGATGTTTTATTCCATATGGCCCGAGCAAGTGGTTAAGTGCACTTTTTAAGCCTTTAGTACCAGGAGGCAGTTTCTATTGCCATTTCAACCCATTACCTGTCTCATGGAAAATAAATAAATGGTTAAAAAATAAAAAAGGAAGACCAGGCAGACACTCCCCTAAAGCAAGACTCTGGTTACTTACAGCAATTAGAGAAAGATATTAAAAAGACTTTACAAATTGCTCTAAACAGCACAATTGAAAAACTTGAAAAGTTGTTCAGCTCTTGATATAGTCACACAAAACACAAGGGTAACATACAACTTAAAATCACCAATTCTGGTTATTCACATCTGTCACAAAATGAGAGATACTCAAATTGCAAATCAGGTGTAATTTCTTGCATCCAGAAGAAAATTTGCATAGCTAGCAATTTTTTAAAATTTCACTTGGAATCAGAAATGGAAGAAGGGATAAAGTTGATTTGAAACGAGAAACTGATAGCAAGAAGAAAAGGTACACAGGAAAGAAGAGGAGCAAAAGACAAGTATTCATTTTTGCTTTCAAATGGTAGACCTTCAAGGACTTCTCTGTTTTTTGAACTTCTACATATAAAATTCCTTTAAAACAGAATTTTTACTGATGCTGCACCTCTTATACAGTGTACAGATTTTTTAAAAAATGTGTTTTATTCAAGCAGAATATTTGCTTCAAGTTCAGAGTCCCTGGACACAATATCCCAGAGGCCACATATTCCTCTCAAATTTTAAACAATCACATAGATATTAGAGCCAGTAAAAAAATAATCAAACTATGAGAACTGTTCGTTAAATCATTACTAATACAAAGGTTTAAAAATGCATTATTGAAGTGTATCCTAGGTAAAAGAATGGGGCTAGAATCTGAAGCTTGCAGAACTGAAACACATACAAACATATGGATGTCATACTTTGTGATACCTTCCCATTGCTGCAAAAAAGAACTAAATTAAAGAAAGTAAGCTGCCTCTTCTGTAAAGCCATATCAGAAACATAGCTACAAGCAGTATTTATGTAAGACTAGGAAATCAAATGCTGTTATCAGTGCATGAACGGACAGAGCAGGGTTAAATGCTATGAGTCCACTATTCTTGCAATCAAAATCCCAATCCAGAACAGTAAATAATAACACTTAATTGCATCCATAAGTGACTTGATTTTCTTCACATATTAAGCTCTTCAAAATTACATGCCACTATCTTATTTTTTTGCTCTACATTTGCAATGCCTTATCCCATCAAGAAGTATTCCTCCTCATCTCTAGATCAGAAAACACTTCAGACTCGTTTCATATTCTTGCTCATATTCTAGAAGGAACTAGGAATAAGTCGGTAATGAAAAATAAGAATATAAGAATTCACCTGCTACCAAATGAAAAAAACCTGCCTTAGTAGTACCATTACGGGAAAAATCACACCAAAAGTCAAGATTCCCATTACCCAGATAGCAGTCCTTACTGGATACAATGTACTATAATAAATTGTTTTCCTAAAAAGAGAAATGCAGAGACAAGTTCAGAGACTACTAGCCTTGTAACATTAAGAACAGGAAGCAAAAACGTATTCTACACATACTGATGGACTCCAAGATGTTCCTAAGGAAAAATATATCTTGGAATCATGAACATTTTCAGAGAGTTGAAAAATTGTTAAGTCAGTGCTGTGCAGAAGTCAAGAGGCAGACAATACCAGGAAAGTGAGATAAAAACCAAGCAGTATCACTATGTCATTGCATAACATTTCTCTAGCATATCTGAATACTGTGTACACTTCTGGTCACTCCACTTTAAAACCCACAAAACTATCAGTAAAAGGCAAAGAGAAGACAGAATGGCTGATCAGAGATATGGAATATGAGGAGAGATTATATTTTTTAGATTAGTAAACATGCTAATAATGTGGACAGTAAACAGAAGCTTCCAGTAATCAGATGAGAAGATCACTGGAGGTGCACCACAATGAACTTCTCTTATCTTTAAAACGCTTTCCCTAAAGCATCAGATTTTGTTGCTGCTGGAGATGAGATTCGTAAGACAGGTTTTGAACTCACCCTTCTTTAAATGGCCCTTTCCCGTAAGTATATTTTTTAAACTTCTGTCACTCTAAAAGCTGTACACACACAACCAATTAAGCCTACTTCAGAGTGAATATCTAACACGGATGAGCGTTACTCCAATCTCTGGCCACAACTTAGCAAGTAATTAAATTGCAAAGCATGACAACGTTATTAACACATTGACAGCTAAATGGAAATGTTTTTATGATTTTTAAAAATGGAAGTTTAAAGAGATCCAATTATTCTCTTGTTTAATGTCTTCAGGACACCATCAGACATGCATTTCTCCATTACAGCTTTTGAAGGGTGTGAGGAAAGGAGCTGGAATACAGCTAAATCAAGCTGTACTGCGCTCAGGTCTAAGTACTCAGCAAGTATCAGACACAAAAAAATCCCATAAATCTTTACCTGGGCACACTTGGGGTATATGTTTAAGGTACAAATGAAAACACAAAAGTAAAGGAACAAAAACGACCACTATTTTCAGATACGTAAGAAATAATCAATCAAAGGACAAACTGAAACAGACCTAGTCTTTACCATAATTTCGTTAGTAATCTATAGGAAGAGTTCAGTATTTTTACCTGAACTTCCTAATTCTTCTTATAGTTGGTCTTACTACTCTTTTATATATAGTCTTATTATTTAATTTCTTATTTAGTTTTTATTTATTTTATAAGGCAAAATTATTATCTTCTAAATATTCTACATCCCACTCCTTTCTAAATGGCTTCTGTGGATGAAGAAGATGAAAACAAGAACAGGTAAATTTCAGTAAAGTAAATGACCTGAAAAAAACATTGCTGTGAAAGATCTTTAGGCATCTCAACATTGCCAGTCCCAATCTCAGGCTAGCACAAGTGAAATTTATAACAATATCAATGAGAAAAATTCAGGCACAAACCCAAAAATCTATTCCAGTGAGTTTACACTGATTTTGCTTATTTTAGTGGCTGTTTACCACTTACTTAAACTAAATCATGACAGAACAATCAAAAGGTTTCTTTTTTCCTTAAGTGCTTTTCGATTTAATAGTATTTAATTCTGTTAAAAACTTCCTCTTCATGCTTTCAGCTGTGTAATACCTAGTACTAAATTAATTTCAACTGTAAAAAGCAACAAATAATTTTTTTGTTCAAACAATTTCATGTTGCCCCACCCTTCAGTTTCAAGTCTGTTAAAGCCCATATTCGGTTGATTTTCCTACATCCGAATGCAAGAGTCCTTTAATAACAGTGGTTTATCCCTATATAGAGCGATAGGGTAGGTCCTCTATGTTTCAATCCTAATACTTTACAACATCAGAAGAGAGGCCAAGAAAAAAAAAAAAAACCAACCAAAATGCCAAAGCACCCTGTGCAAACTAAGTGTGTACACATGTGTGTGTATGTATATTGTTTGTCAGCATAATAATGATCAAGAATCCTTGATCTGTGTCTCTGTCTTACAGCAGACAAAACCCAAGGCAATTGTGTGATGTCAACTCTAAACCACTTTTGCCATAGTAAGATCAATAAAAATGTAAAACAATCCCCTTGGAGAACCTACAGCTGCTTGTAAGTTCATGACTACATGACTGTAATTCTTGACCACCATAACTTCTTTGTTCTTGAATAAGAGCCATGACTGAGAATCAGATTTTGATTTTTACTTTATTCCAGTGAGTGCTCTATCCCACAGACTGTTCTCCTACTAGCTAACATTTTCTAATATTCCGTACAATACTGAAAAACTTGAGAACTTTAAAGTAGTTTAAGTACAGCATGTCTTCTTCCCTCCATCCCCCTCACTTGACTTCAAAAAGGATTTTCTTTTCCACAAAACTTAGAGCATTTATTTGAAAATATTAATTGTATAAAACAGCTACAAAACTTTTCTGAGTTTTAAAAAGAATATTTAGAAAAGTAACTGTTTTCTATTGTAGAGTATGTGGAAATAAGATGCCAAACTCATTTGGTAAAGCACCGGAAGACCATTTTTGAGATTGTAATAATCCATTAAAATATTGTGCAAATTTTCTGAAAATACAGGTGATTATTACACAATAGGGATTACTTATTTTGATATATAATTAACAACAGTATCTTATTTTGATATAAGCAACTCAGTAGAATTTATTTTCTTTGTATCAGTTACAAAGTGATCATCAGCTCTTAGCAGCCAAAGATTAAATTTTTCAGTAAGCATGAACCAAGAATACCATGCTTTCTTTTTCTTTTAATACTCCAAACTTTGCTGAATTAATCTAAGGAGAAATGAAGGTTCACTGATTTAGAAACCGCTCCATTATCAAAAAATGTGTAATTTTATGAAATTAAACAGTTCTATTTCTAGTGTCTATAAAAAAATAATTGTTGACAGATCAAAATCTGACACCTTGGGTTTATGACATAATAGATAGCTACTGGTCATCATATCTATATTCTAATTTAGGATAGATCATTAAATGTTTTAGCAATTATTGGACCTGTGAGGAGAATTTGGGAACTAAATATTTGCATACCTAAAGGTCAATTAAATCTAAAGACAGATAATAGGGAATAATTCAAATTTTACTGTTGAATACCACAGAATCTCAAATACCCAGAAGGTAAAAATGCAACTTCAGGACACTGCAACACACTCACAGTAGCATGTCTGATACCATGGAAAGGTCAGGTGGTTTGGGGAAAAAAGTTTAAAACTTTCAAAGTCCACTCCAGATCATGAAGACAATTAGCTAATAATCCTTAAATTAATCACTTATTTTCATTTCAATTTACCCACTCCCCATTCTGAACCTGCTATTCATCCTGGAGTAACAGGACTAGAAATATCCAACATTTCCAGGGATCTCTTTCAAAATAGCTTCCCAGACCTAAGGCACAAATTGGAGCCATCTGATAGCTTCTACTTCCTTTTCATTAAGATCACGAAAAGCTGTATTTTATGTCTAAAATAAAAAATTATTTTGTATTTCTCTAATATAACTACTTCCATTTAAGCAAAAATTCGAAGGAGATAAAAATCTCATTATCAGTTGACAAGGCAAATAAGACTGTAAACAAATACTCACTGTAATGTTATCCAAGAGTTTGGCCATATGCTTAATAATTTCACCATGGTGTGCCGGCTGGGTTTGCAGCAGTTTCTTAATGACAACAACACTTTCAGCAACTACGATTTCTGTTTTAGACAAAACAAATTAGCAATTTTAAAAGCATTTATGCAAAAGAAAAAGCCATAAATAATTGATTGTAAAAGATGTGAAAGCTTTCCAAATATGTTCTGCAGAACTGAATCATATTAATTTGGTAAGAAAGAGGTAAACCGTTCTACTAAGTAATATAAGTTCAGCTTCCTGAATCAAGTTATAACCTGCAAAAAGAAGACATAAACATTCTAAATGTAAAAATATCAACTTAGTACATACTTGTATAAAACTGTTTTTTAATGAAGCTGCAATTTGTATTTTTCCTATAAAATTAAGGAACACTGTAAAAAAACCCTGATTTTCATTAAAATTATGCATATTCAAAAGTAATTTGCAGTCTGCAATGAGAATAAAAACACTTGCATTAAAAGTAACAGCTCATTCATACACTAGAGAAATATCTAAACATCTCCTTTGTATTTTTTCATCACCTAAACAGTCTCTCTCAGGTCTGTAACCTAATCTCTAGAACATTCAAATGAAGCTTCTAAATAGCAAGCTGTTGTAAGATTCATGCCAAAGTCATGCACTGGAGTGCTTAACTACTGCAACAAGTAACATTCACAGCCTGATCAACTTGTATAAAATGTACAATTTTTGAAGCTGAAAACGCCCTACATGGGCAGAGAGAGGCAAGCTTCTGTGCAAGAGTAAGCTCTTGTAAGGAAAGATAAAGAAGCCTAACTACCCTTTGTTCAACAGAGTCAGTCCTGCATTTCTGAGTTAATCTGACACATGGACCATTCACTCAGCAATCCAGCATGCTGAAGTTTCAGCTGAAAAGTATGGGGAAGAGATGTCTAAATTCTGGGGGTTGTGGGGTTTCCTTGCTGGTTTTTTTTTTCTTTCTTTTTTCTTTTTGAGAAAGAAAACAAAGCAAACTTCTTTACAGAGAAAGGCTTTCTAAGAGCTCTGAGCGTATCATTATGCCATATGCCTCTGAAACGCTGAGATTTTAGCTTGTAGCTTTTTGTGTCATGTTTTATTTGACATGACATCTGTCATTTTTTCCAGACTAATTTCTTGAAGCAAGGTTAACATCTCAAGGTCTTGCACAATCCTACAGATCAATTTAATTTACACTGTATTTTGCCAGATATTAAAATAGGAAGCCAATTCTTGAAACTTGAAAATTACAAACTGGAATATTTATAGTGGGGAACATGGGAATGACAACTTATATCATTCAATATTTTGTGATACACTGAATAGTTAAGAAAAATAAAACTGAACCCCCAAAAAATGAGTGGACATGAAGTCATTATTAGAAACACTTGTTGGCAATGTAAAACTGACTATGATAATATCAACTGCAGTAGATGAAATGTCACCACAGGAACTAGTTTAATACAATCTATGGGAACAAATTCAAAGAAAATAAACCAGAATTGTAAACAAGTAAACTAGCATGGGTTTTTTACATACGTCTAGATACTGGGAAAAAAACTACAAACAGAATCAAAATGCATTTGTATCAGAATAAGGACTGGCATAGTTCAAAAAACCCAGACTGGGTGAGGCTTGCTTTGTGCACAGGAAGGATACAAAAAATGAAGGGGAAGTAAAAGAGAAACACTTAGGTTCTAAACCATAACAAACTCCAGCAAAATAATAGAAGGGGAGATAAAACTGGCATTCTGAATGTGAAGTAAGAAAATTAAAAAATTTAGAAGACTACATGGGGTATCAGCAGTTTCAATTTTCGAGTCATAGTAAAAATCTTAGTTTCTTCAAACACTTTTGAAGTGATGTGGAATTGACTAAGTAGGACAATCTCTGAAGACCCTAGAACCTGACAGTTTCTCAAAAACCTAAAACATACTCAGTCATCCACTGTTCCATTTTGTTAAATAATGACATATGCAAAAAAAAAAGCAATGCAGCAGACAGCAAATTGTAGGACCAAATTAAAGACACTTTCCATATTTGGGAATTTGGTTGCATTATAACAGAACCTCAGAAGATCATCTCAGCATGGAGTATATTACCAGAGAATGTTCAAACGTGAATTCTGAAATACATTTGAAATCATTAATGATGTATCAAATTTTCTTTTGCTCACATGAACTCATCCTTGCAGGAACAAAAACACACAAGTGAAGACTAATTTATCCACAGTCTACAATTTGTATAACCACTTTTCCTAAAAGCAGCAAAACTACATCAACTGGTTTTGGACAGGATGCCATTTTGGTGGATGCCCGTTCACCAAAATCATTCAAGGTCAGGTTAGATGGAGTTCTGAGCCACTTGGTCTAGTGCAAAGTGCCCCTGCCTATGGCAGGGAGGCTGGACTAGATGAAATTTAAAGGTTCCTTCTAACACAAACCATTCTGGTATTGGGGTTACCAGAAGGTTATGCAAATGGTTAAAAGCAACGCTAAAAGGCAATCACTAGAGCTAATTACCCAGATAGATCTAACTTTCTGCTTTTCAGAACTAGCTGAAGTTTAAGCTTTTACCTTGTTAACTTTTCCATCCTTATAATATACATAACAAATCCTGGAACCCTATTAATACATATAAACTGGATGCTACAAGCTGCTTCTCTTTTATATCATTCTACTAGTAATTAGAAGAGAGATATACTAGTTACTGGATGTACTAACAGTTCCAGAAATTTTATGACTTGTGGCTTTGTTTAGAGTGGTAGGGCAAAAAGTGTTTTAGCACTTTTTATTATACAATCATGCTTACACTCAACCTGCAACTTTCAACAGAAAATGCAAGTCACCCATCTAAGAAAAATCTGCAGGATTTCTAGTATATATAGTAAAGTCATACAAGAGACTTCCTACAATCCCATCTGTCTCTAACATCTAAAATGACTTTCATGTCACAGTGGGGCCAGTAGTCAGTTGAAACTATCAATACAATTGCTTAAAGGAAATGCATCAATCAAATGCCAAATATCACATTGGAGAAGGAAAATAACTTTTCTTTCTGTAGTCCCTTTAGCAGATGAGGAAGGAATATAATTCTCAGCACTCAATATGCCTTCACAAAAACAGGAGTCACTTGAGTTTAGTTTGTGATAATCATTCACTTAGGTGCCTCATCACTGAAATTTCTAGTTTCTGTTGTGCTTCTGTAGTTCAAATGTTGTCAGCTGCTTTTCCCCACATACCACAGCTTTCCTGAATAGGGGAAATTTGATTTTAAGCCACTTATAAGTATGCAAAGAAAATTTCAAGAGCAGTTCTTGACATCCTCAGAGCCTTGTTTCTGGAACAATGCCCTGCCTCTCATCATCCAAGTTGCAGAATGATTAACTGTAAAGCTCTTGTGCCAGATAAAGATATCTGGAGTGTTGGGTTGTAGCTACAGCTACAGAACAAGCATATGGAATCAGAAGGCATTCTTCCCACAAGCTTGTTCTTCAGGATCCTGTTTTGGTTTGGTAGAACTAGTACGAGCACCTCCCTTCTGCACCCAAATGAATTCTTCATAACATGACAACACTACAGAGAAAGCAGAGCTGATTCTGCTGTCACAGACCTCAGATTCTGCTGGACCTACCGGCTTGTGCTTCATGTTACACAGGACTACTTCCAGGCTTCAAATGGCCAAGAAAGAAGCAGCAGAGCAAACAGATTGCTTGCATACTTTAAGAGTGAAAGTTGAGGGAAAGCAAGATTAGCCAAGACTCTTAAAGCTATTCTCCTACACTACGCTAAATCTCTTTTTTATTCCCTTACCATGCCAAAACTCTTATGTTCAGTAAGCTGTGACTATCGGTAATTTCCTGCCACCTGGGGAAAGGTACCATGTAAATTATGCCATTCTATTCATTCCTTGAAAGAAGGAATAAAGACACTGCAGGTATGGTAAAGCAATTTGCCAGCTGCCAGGTTTAAAAGATCCTCAATATATCCTTTGCAGTCTTTCAGAACAGTAAGCACAAGAAGATAATTTTATTTGCTAGACAACTACTTAGAAGCAGACATGAAAACTAATCTTGTTCAGACAGACCTTTGTATATAGGCACATGCATATGTGTGTATATAAATATATACACATATATACATACTGAATTGCTCTGAAGAAAATATTAAATTGACAATCTATGATAAAAGAAAAAAACTTTTTCCTCTTATCTTGGTTCCTTCTTAGCAAAACAAAAACAAAGTAAGAACCTCGAAAGACTGTTAAGTAACAAAATCTGTATTCTGAAGTGACAAGTTTATTACTTTGTTTAAAACCGAAGAAATATGGGGATTTCTACACTCTGAAAGGAAGCCTACTCAGAGGAAGATTGCTAGAAGAATCAGAAAGAATCAACAATAATCTCTGAAGATTGTATTTTTACTATGGTTGTTGCTGAATATAATACAAGAAGGTGCACTGTGCAGACATGGCTTTGTAACACAATATGGGAAGATATTTTAAACATAGCTGATAATCAGAAAGGCTTAAACAGAAATAAGATCTACAGCATTAAGAAATGGAAATCACATATACTAAAACTACAAACCTACACACTGAGGCCACTCAAGAATTTCTGACACAAGATGAGGTGGTCGAGAATGATAACTCAGTTCATAAAACAAGTAAGAGAAAACTCTATGGGTATTAGTGGGTCACTGGCCAAATATGTGCTGCCAAAATGATGTCCCTAATAAAGGCCTTCTCAGGATTACCATGAAAAATATACCCAGGAGATACAGAGAGGCATTAATGCTGCTTTTGAAAGCTGAGAGCAGTGTCATCTAAATTCTTTGAACTATTTGACCTACTGTAGGACACTCCAAAAATCACGCTTTTCTCCTTCCTGACATTATTAACACATATTACTAACTTCTTATGAAATAAGATCTGCCATGTTCATTGGTAACTAGTAAGAGTATACAATATTATTAGATATTGACATACTGTTCTGCTATAGTCTATTTGACTTTATCTTGTGCTCCTTGTGTTCCTTAGTGATTTGAAAATTTTGTTTCAGAAGGCTAGAGTACAAAATCAAGCCAAATTTGGGACCATTTGACCTAAAACTATTTAATATTTCCAGTTAGGCATTGATGCACTAAAAAAAATTCCTAGCTTTCAGCACCCTCTACAGGCTAACTGCTTTGATGCAACTAAACTTGTAACTAAGTAACTATTGCTACATATGATAATCAAAACAGTAGACTTTAATAATCACAGAATTTTAAGAAAAAGTAGGTAAACACATAATTGAGGGCCACGAGGAATTAATTTCTCTAACAGAAGAGAAAATAAGCACTCTGTGAATATCAGAGCCTTTGAAAGTGCAGGATTTTTATCCAGCTGTGTCAGTCAACTTCTTATAAAAGTCAGCTCTCACTTGCTCCTTCATGTGATCTGAAGCTTTGTGTGGCCCTCTCTAAGCAAATGTTTCATGCCATCAGCCACTCAGAAAACAAAGAGAACTTGAGCTTACCATCCCTGTTGGAGAGCAAGCAGACGAGGCCGTTAAGGCACGTGTCAGTCACTTCGGTGATGTTAGTTGCACATCTGCCTATAGCCTGAATCGTAGCTGCAGCAAACTGCTTATCTTGGCTCTTCACATAAGTCTAAGGAAATAGGATTTGCATTAGTCGACATGTAACTCTTGTCAAACAAAGGCTTACCATATTATTCTTGTGAGGCAGACATACTGTATAATAAACTAAACTTAGAAAGTTACATTGCACATTAGAAGCTGTAATTTTTCACCTCATTGTCACTTTTAGAAGACATTTTCCTGCAAGCTTTGGTTGCCCATGGCCATGCACACCTCTGATTTCGAGAAAGCTTGGGGCAGGGGACAATTACCCAAAAACAGCCATTAGTGTGTGTGCAAGGTTGGAGGAGTTGATGAGCTCTCTCTTCAGAGGCTTCAGTTCATTTAACTTGGAGCATCTGTGAAACTATGAATAACCTACCTGCCTGAGAACCAGCACCTTTCACAGACATGCTGCCAGTGAACTGAAGCAATGTAAATAGATGCCACAAACAAAGAGGAAAGAAAGAAGGACAAACACTGTTTCACAATATAAGCAGAAGATCTTGCTGATACATGAGGATATTGGAGACAAAACTATTTCATCAGATGACTTATGGAAATGAGGTCTGACAATAAATGCTAATGGCCAAATATTGTTAAAATTAAGACCCTATCACATACTGACTTACAGTGTCAGTCAAGTTGCTGAAATTTGTGTTTAAGAGTATGGAATGATTGAGTTTTTCTCATCACTTTTTTCCTTTTTTTGGTGTGAGTTGGAAGGAGAATTAAAAACAAAACATTTCAACTCCTTTCCATAAACAAATAGCTCTCTTATGCATTATGGTATGAAATGGTTTCATTTCCACTTTTGGAACATTTTATCCTCGAAAATACTTAAAATTGAAAAATTTAGGCCTAGAAGAAATATCCAACAATGGAAAGAGATCATAAATATTTAAAAACTACACTTTTGCACAAACCTGAAATTCTCGAAGCAGAGTTGATATGTTGGCTTCATTTGCTAAATTTGTCAAGATTTCAAGCTACAAGAAAAAAAGCCCAGACATTATCAAAAGTTAAAATAAAATATTGTTAACAGTACCCATGTACACTATACTTTTACTGCATATAAAACCTATTTTAAAAATACCACTCAGAATTCAACAGAGTATACCAGATATCAGTACAACCTGGTACCAGCATTGCACTCGGGAGGCATATTTTTCTTGCAAGTACTTACAAAGTTTACAAAGCAGGACTCTGGGGTTCAGTGACGCATTTTTTATGAGCTCAAGCTTTAGTGTTTCATTGCATATCAAATGGGCTTGAAACACTTCTGTCAGCTTTCCAGTGTTATACAACAGGACTTAGCATACAAGAACCACACCACAGTGTAAGAAGAAGTAACGGAAGTCGCAATTTCGTCAGGGGAGAAATAAATTGCCCATTACATTCAGATGAACTGTAATAAAAGATCTTTAAATTCAGGAAAGAAACATCTGCATCTATGAAATTCCTCAGATCTTACTCAACATCAACAAAAACAGACCCCGGAAGCCGTCCTCTTTGTTCCTGGTGAACAAAAGGATAATATACAACATTCGGCATATATTGTTAAGATGCTATACTTCCAGGCTGTTTTAACTTTAAATGAAGTAAACTGAAAACACAAAGGGAAGTCATGCCTCAGATATCCATTGGTATTTTCTGACTTGGAGGCATCCAGAAACGGATAGTCAAATGGTAACAGTCTACCTGTACTTCAATTTCCTAAGACATATCACTAAAGGCTCTTAAAGATAGGTATCTAGAATAGCATAGAAAGCAAGAAGATAAATGGAAAGAGGAATAGGCAAGAGAAAAGGACACTATTTTATAGTACAGGGTGGCTATCAACAGAATATCAGAAATATCTTCTCTGGCCTTTTTCACAGTAATGAGAAGACAGGTGACAAAGTTTTCAACTTATGCTACAGTTTCCCGGAACATGAAGACAAAGGCTGACTCCAAATAGTAGAAAGTTGATTAATAAAACAGAAAAAAAAAATCAATATATATGTCTGCAAAGTAATGTTTGTAACTGGGAAAAAACCTGAACCATTCAGAAAATGACAGACTGAGATGATGACAACTAATTATAACTGAATATTTGTGATTAAAATAGGTTACTGTGAAAAAATAAGCTCAATGCTAACCAGTGATCAAGAAAGCAAACTTGATGTTGGAAAATAAAAACCCAGAAAACCAAACATCACAGGAGATAAATTCAAGGATGGTCCTACATATTAATTACTGCCATGGGTCTTATAATTCTATCTTGAAGCAGATAGGCTTGAACTACAGAGGTAGGAGAAGGAGAAAATTACCAGATTATTTTATGTCTGTGAAAGTTTTTCAGCCATCATGCCAGAAATGAGACTATGAAAGGAAAACTCTCAATTTCTACTCCAACATATTATCAATTAATAGGGGAATTTAAATATATCAACTTTCTATTGTTTTCAGACTGACTATTCTTGGATAACAGTAAGGCATTCCTCACAATATTCCTAAAATGTAGAGAATATCTTTTTGCTTCCAACTGCCTCAAATTTACTTAAGTCTTATTGTTGGTATAAAATACAAAAATATATTTAGTTTGTATAAAAACATGATAGTTTTGGCATAGCTATCTTGGACTACGCAACTCTTGCACAGATAATGTAAGTGCAACATTCATGTAAAATGAAGATAAGGAAAAAATAATGTTTCTTTCAGAAAACTGTATCTTCCAGTCCTTAACACAAGTGCCTATGACAATCTGAAGCAAAACAAGAGAAAAGGCACATAATAGTAGACACTTTTTTAGCCATTGTTTTGTCAAGGATTTCACATTTGTTAAAGAGTAAGTACAGAGAAAACAACAAGACAACAGCTGAAAACCTGCATTGAGATGTGTCCTTGAGGAAAACCTGAAGTACTTCTCATGTCAAATGCTGACTTCAAAGAAAATTTGGGACTCAAACACTGCCCCATTTTGTAAAGGGGAACAACCTAACAGTATTAAAGACTCTCTTCCTCCCATGAAATAGTCAAAACTCTAAATGTTAAAATGCCTGGTTGAACAAAAACTGTAATGCTCTCTTATCACTTTAAGGTCCTAAAAGCTGTAGAGGAAAATACAGCCACTCTTCCACCTGCAACACAGTAACAACGACTTTCAGATAGCCTGACAGGCCTGAAGGCCCCTTGTGGGCTTAACTAAAGGCGTCAGTACTTCTTAGTGAGATAAAGAAACAGCACAGAATGACCTGTGTCGTATTAGTGAAAACCATTTTACCTCTCTGTTGCAAAGTGATTAGTGCATCAGCATAGAAAAATTTGCCTTTAAACTCACCTTGAGTGTTTTGATCATAGTTGGATCAGTTGATCTAACATAGAAACTCTTCAGATAAGGTTCAAACATGCCCTGAAAATCAGAACATATTTAGGTAACTCTCCTGTGTTTCATATACAGTGTGAGTAAAAAAATTCTAAATATGGTATACCTTTCTCTGAATTGACATAGTGGCAATATTTTGCAGGACAATATACTGCACCTCCCTAGAATATGAAAAGAGAAAAAAGAGTCATTTCAGAAAATTACTGATACATAGAATAATTCAATATGGCAAAGAAATTCCAATTCTAGTTGAAGATCAAGTTAGTTAAACATTTGTTTTGGCAAAAACATAGAAGGCAAAGCTTATCACTAACTGCTAACTTCATCACTTAATTCACAGGAAGAGAGATGCATGGTGAAAGCAGGCTCTCCCATATGCAAAAATATTCACTGATACCACCAGTGCAATGGGGCCTTTTATAGGCTGTGGGTATTTATTCAAACCAAAATTCCATTAATCATTTTAATATAATGGAAATAGCTTACAAAAGCCTTACATTTCACCTACCTTCTTGAAATAAATATTTCAGGATGACACAGCTGAGACTGAAAACACACAGGCTTTATCTATGGTGTTGAAATAACTGCATTAATTACAAGAACAGTTAATCCTTGCACAATTAGCAAGAATTGCTATGACTTTGTATCTCTTAAGAATTTTTCTAAAAATTCTCAAAAAGGGCCAAGATCTCCTGTGACTCAAGAGTATACACTGGCAGACATATATATCTATCAAAAACTAGCACTTTTACATAATTGACTTGGCAAGATATAGACCATAGATTTATGTAATATTCTACAAAAAACATTAAACTTGTTTGGAGAGGGCATTCTCATCATTAATGTATGAGTTTAAAAGCCTCCACATGAGTGAGCAAAAAGAAATCTGAATACTAGTCTGAAGCTTTTAAAGTGCAGATTTTGTACCACCAATTGCTTAAGTAATAATTTAGACACAATTTTTCTGAACCATGAGTGCTCAAATCCTTGCATGCTGCAAATCTCATCCTAATAGAGGAATCATCATACCCATTACCTCCTCTTACTCAAAACTGTCTAATAGCCCTAAGGTAATTACAGCTGTTGCTTACAAAGAAAAGTGATAATAGAGAAGTACTTAAGATCTTTTAAACCTATTTTATGCAATTCTTACATAGGTGCATGGCAATAGTCAGCTACACATGATGAAACAAGACTGGAAATTGCTATGAGATGCTCTTTCAGGCACTCTCACCCTAACTAGATTATAGCTTAGTTGACATTAATTTAAAGGCCACAGGCAAATAACTTCAAGGGCAAACAGCAAAAGCTTATTTCGAAGTGACTCTAATAGCAAAACTGTTTCACCCAGAATGCTAACAGAACAGACAAGGCATTCAAGACAGAAAAACCAGAAGACTAGTGCAATTTAAGATACTAGTTGAGATACAGGAATGAAGTGACTTTTCTTTTAATGAAATCTGAGTATAAACGAGCAATAAACCACATGCAAAAAATTGTTTCTACCTGTGAGTATGAGTTTAACACTATACATTATCTGTCAATTGCTTTAGTCACTTTACTCATCTTTATATAAAGAGAATGGGAAGCATACTGTACTATAAAACCAAATACAGAAATAACAGTGATTCATTCTTATTTGAAATGAAAGCATACTCTATCTAGTCCCATTTTACTTCTTTACCAACTTTTAAATAATAGAGGTATTGAGCTGCAGGAGTTTACAGAGAAACAGCTCTGTGATGGCAGGGCTTACAAAAGTTAAGGTATATCTAGGATAAGTAATCTTGCCAGAGAGAACAAAAGTGAGGTTTTTAAAAAAAACTTCTGCGTCTATTTGACATAACTGATTTAAAAAGTAAATTATTTTCAAAGCGAAGTTCTAGCCAAAAATATCATGTTTAGTTACAATATTATTCTAAAAACAATATTGTCTCATGTAACCCCTTCAAGGCTTTTCATACAAATACATGGAAGTTCAAAATCTAAAAACTGAGTTGGGAAGAAAACCACTTCTATGCATCAAATATTGGCACACTATGCAAAAAACTATGAAATACAAATGAAAAAATCGCACTAACAATCTTATGAAATGTGGCTGACAAGACCTTTCATAGAAAAGCAGACAAAATACTATTGAAGATGACAAAGTCAAAACTGAACATTCTGAATTAAATATAAACTTGTTCTTTAAAAAATGTCCACAGATTAAGGAAACACAGATGATGCAGCAGTATCAAGAGGTAATATAAATTTCAACGCATATGTTGTCTCCTTCCCTTGGGATATTCAAAACCTGACTGGACACAGCTATGGTCCAGGAGACCCTCCTTGAGTAGGGAAGTTGGACTAGACACTATCTAGTGATCCCTTCTAAACTCACCCAATTTGGGATTTGTGTTCAGTGCAGGAAAATAAAATATACATCAAAAGACTTCTTTAGTGCTTAGCAAGACAGTAAGGAACTCAACAGAACTAAATTTCCAATAATTAAAAAAAATCAAGATACTAAACAAACCAGTTAGTACTGACTCTATTTAAATACTAACTAGGCAGCCATGATTCTTGTCAGAACGAAAGTCATAGGAATGAAACACAATAATCAATGATCCCTGGATGGGATACCAAAAATGATGGAATTACTTTAAGTGATCCTCATTTGTTGAATGAAAGTGAGTATTACAGGACAATTTCAAAATGAAATTAATTGAGTAATAGATAGATTCTTATAACTATGGCTAAACAAATATGCACAAAAACGTACACACAGTGATGTAAAGTAAGGACTTGACCTACCTGTTACTACGGAGCAAACGCACCAATGACTTAGAAACAATACCAGCTTCAGATTTGGGTGCCAAATGCCAGTAAAGCTGTGCAACTGCCATTACCACCTGAAGGAAGAACATACAGAAGTTAACATTAGTTAACTTTAAATTGTCATTCCTATTTACCACATTTGCTTCAGGCCTGCAGGACTACCACCTTACACTTCTTCAGAAAGCAAAGGGCATACCTGTGGTCTTCGAAATCAGCAAAGCAGACTGAGGAAGAACATTTGAATAAATATATTTTTACTAATTAGGTACCTTTACTTCCTCCCAGTATTTACTGTATGCTACAATAAATAGAAGGTCATAGAAATAGGATCAAAGAGAAAAAGCAGTAGGTAATTCAAATTACAAACATAGTGACACCATCCTTAATAAATCAGAATTGCTAACATCAGTTGTACAAAGTAATGAAGAAATATTCTTTAGAAGTTCTTCTAATGTGCTTTTCCTTAATTACTACAGGTTCAATATCACCTTTTATCTAGTTTCCACTCAAAATCTTTCATTCCATTATTCTATTATGCAATTTAGAAAACAACAGCTGCCTTTACTAGTAAATTTTAAAGTATCAAGTCCAACTGGAAGTAAAAGCTACAGGTTGTATACCAGTATCCAGGCTAACAAAACGCAGAAGACTGAGACATAAGTAACCTATAACCCATTTTTTTCTTCTCAGATTTTCTCATAAATAAAAGA
Organism: Notiomystis cincta; assembly: GCA_013398075.1. NCBI lineage: Eukaryota > Metazoa > Chordata > Aves > Passeriformes > Notiomystidae > Notiomystis > Notiomystis cincta. Next base: position 63,636 of record VZRX01002170.1, read on the forward strand.
CAAAATATGATCTTTATGCTAATGAGTGTCATGTCACAACCTTTCCTACAATAGTGTCATCATCAGCTCTCTGTTTCAAACAAAACAAATCACAGACACTCCAAGTAAAGCCCTGATAGTAACACTTCACTTGCTATCTTAAATCTTACTACCAACGAAACAAAAATTATAATTTGACAATAAAAAATTATTAAAAGCATCTAAAGCCAGGAAATAACTTTGAGATTCTTAGCAAGATACTACAACTATCTTTTACTGCTGACAAAAAACATAAGGTCATATGGAAAGCCATTGATTAATTTAATTGCAGGTAAATTCTGTGAATAGTATGAATATCCCTGTAATAGCAATTCAAAGTAACGTGACTTTGGTAACACTTTTCTAAGTGCACTTTAACATCTCAATTAACTTTAATATCAGAAAGTTAAAAATCATAAATGTAAGAATCAATACCATATTTTATCAAGGAAATTATTTATGGAATAAGGGCAATAACTAACTGCATCTCTCCGTGAAGTGGAATGGCAAACATATCAAACAAACTTGTTCTTTGCACAAAAATTAAGAAATATCACAGACACTGAACAGTGATTTTAGCAAAAAGTTGTAAAAATTTAATCAATTTGCTTCCAAAGTCTGCTGGGCTGGCAGATCATAAATGATTTTAAGAGTCAATCTCAATATATGTTTCAATGGAGAACTATAACCTGACCTGTTTAGCTTATTAAGAATAGGTGGCAAGGTGACTTAATCATGGTGCAATAACTGTTTTTGCAGTAATACGAATATTCACTATCACTGGAAGACTTCTCTCAAAAGACATCTAGTCCTGAATAACAGGACAAGCTGAGGTTAGGAGTAACATTCTGTGATCTGATTAACATCACAGTGATTCACCATAAGCATGGCTTTTTCCAGTTCTAAAAAGTTACCTGTATTTTAAAATCACAGAGAAATAATCTAGAGCATACCATACTCGTAATATCATATTTATTCTGAAACCCTGCCAAGGCAACAGCTCTAGGAATGTGGTGTATAATTGTCTACTTTTAAAATGCGAGACTCAAAAGAAAGAACAAATTAATGTATCAACAACTATGATTTTCTTTGTAGATCTGTTCTACTGAAGTGTACCAGCTTGTGCCATCCTTCTTGCTGGGAGTTTAAACATTAAGAGCTACCTATGGTATAGTCATCACATGAAGTGTAAGATGGATTCAAATGCTCTCACACTTTTCTAGTATTTTGTTTGTCTATATTATTTGAAACACATATCAAAATCAGTTTAGGTGTTTCACTTACAAGCTAAGTTAAATTCAAAATAGATCCATCTTACTTCTAGAGTTACTAAAAGGTATTTTCACTAGTTTTTAAAAGGTGTAGACTTAACTCTTCAATATTTTAAAATTTCTAGAAACAGATATTTGCAGTTTAACATTTTAATCAAGAAGAAATTTGTCATACAGCAGCATTTCGGCTCTGAAGCAGCGGCTTTGTATTTCGTAACAGCAGCCTGTGATCCGGGTCCATAGTATAGGTGGTTTTCAATTTCTGATCCTTGTCTTTCTGTTCTTCTTCAGATTCATAGAAATTATTTTCACTATATTCATCCACCACTTCATCAACCTACCAAAAGACAAAATGACAAGGACATACACAGAGTATTTGAATCAACAGGTTTTATTCATTAAGGAAGTAACATACAACACCACAGTTTCATGCAAGGTTTATATATGTTTTCTAAAAATTGCTTTTGGCTTTTCTACCGATTTGCTCAAAACAGTAGATGTACTTACATGAAAAACAGATTAACAATATATAATAAATTTCCTTAGAGAGAAGTTGTACTGCCAAATGAGATATCTTTACTGCTATTCAACAAACTATTTTAGGTGTGTATATTTCCCTTTTCTGGACTTAAAGCCTATGATCCAAAACTGACATTTCTAGAAAATAGTTAGAAATTAAAATAAGACATAGGTCTTCAGGAAACTTGGCAAGGCTGCATGTCTTGGTCAAAATTCAGGTGTAGTAAAAGAATCCATAAAAATGTCTTCAGTGGAGGTAGGAGGATGGGGGAGGGAAGAAAGAAGCGACAATTAATTTTAATTGTCATTTTGTTCTGGTTTTTATTACCACTAGAAAGGATGCTGATTTTTTTTTTTTAAATAAGAAATATGAAGGGAAGTTTTATTACTTGATGCCAATTTTGCTCTCAGCATTTTACAGAATGCCTAGCAAACTCTTAAGATAGTTTATGCAATAGCAACTTAAGCACTTTAATTTCTTTACTTCTCTTCCCACAATACTTTGTGGCAGTCACAGTTCTAAACTAAAAGCTCAGGATGCTGTATCAAGTCCACTGGTAACTGAATTCCTCCTTTGCTACAGGATAGGCAATGTGAAAGGAACCTTCCTGATCCCAGTGCATCACAACCTGCACAGAAGAAGCTTCCTCTAACAGGAGGATAATTCAATCTTCATTGATTCAGTCTTCAATATTCTTGCCTTGACTGCTAACAGACATGCAGATCAGTACTATTGAATTCAACAGGAATATTGAGTTGGAAACAGTATTTAACTCATTAATAACTGTTAGAAAGAAACAGCCTGAGCTCTCACATTTCTGACTTACTTTTTTTTTAAGAATTGTTTGTTTGGAAAATACTTGGAGCAGCAGAGTTCCAATACAAAGCAGCACATTTCCTCTTATGGAAACATTTTTATTTTAAAGCTGATTAAGGTCCTTCTTCATACTCCAGCTGCAGAAGTATTAATATTATCTTCTCATAATCATGTATTTTATTGCAATTTTAGAATATTTCTCTTCTCTCAGATCTGCTAAGATCTGGTAGAATGACAAAGATTCAGAAAAAGGATCGTGACAACACCCAGGGAAATTATTTTAATGAACTGAAATTCATCAGGTTGGTGAACTCCTAATTATTTTGAATTTGTAGTCACAAGGACCCATCACTAAGACAAAGAGGACATGTAATACTGCCAGATTTGTACATTGTGATGGAAAGGAAAGCAAAATATTATGTAAAACAATCAGAAGACTAAGATAAAAACCCACAGCTCCTTGGTGCACAAGAATTTTTATTTCAAATTCTATTAATCATCCCACACATGGAGAACAGTTACCAGACAATGTGAAAACATTCAATCACTGAAAACCCCTTAAGCCAAATTACTGACTATATTCAATGCCAAAGAAATACAAGTGTACATTTACAATCATAGTATTATTTAGGTTGGAAAAGACCCTTCAGCTCATATAGTCAATCATTAATCCAGCACTACCAAGTGCACCACTAAACCATGTCCTGAAGTGCCATGTCTACAAGTGCTTTAAGTATCTCTTGGGATGCTGACTCTATCCCATCCTCAGGCAGCCCATCCCAGTGCTTGGCAACCCTTGCGGAAGAAATGATTTCTAATTTTCAATCTAAATCTCCCCTGGTACAACTTGAGGCCATTTCTTCTTGTAATGTTGCTTGACCCTGACCTGGCTACAACCTTCTTTCAGATTATTGCAAAGGTTACCCTTGAGAATCCTTTTCTCCCAGCCACTCCCCAAAAGACCTATGCTCCAGACCCTTCACCAGCTCTGCTGCCCTTTTCTGGACTTGTTTCAGGGTTTCAATGCCTTTTCTATCATGAGAAGCCCAGAGCTGGACACAGGAGTTGGGGTGTGGCTTCATCAGACTCACCAGTACCCTCCAGTATAGGAGGGCAATCCTGCTGGCCACACCATTGCTGATCCAGGCCAGGATGCCATTGGCCTTCTTGGCCACCTGGGGCCTGTTCAGCTGCTGTCACCAGCACCCCCAGCTCCTTTTCCTCTGGGCAGCTTTCCAGCCACTCTGCCCCAGCCTGGGGAGCTGCCTGGGGTTGTTGTGACCCAAGGGCAGGACCCTGCACTGGGCCCTGTTGAACCTCACACCATCGGCCTCAGCCCATGATCCAGCCTGTCCAGATCCCTCTGCAGAGCCCTCCTGCCCTCCAGCAGAACAACACTCCCACACAGCCTGGTGTCACCTGCAAACTGACAGAGGCTGCACTTGATCCCCTCATTCAGATCACTGGTGAAGATATTAAACAGGGCTGGCCCCAGTGCTGAGCTCTGGGGAACAGCACTGGTGACTGAACACCAGCTGGATGTAACTCCAAAAACCACCACTCCTCTCTGGGCCTGGCCATCCAGCAACTTTCTTAACCAGCAAAGAATACATGCATCCATGTGCATGTGCATGCTGCATGTGCAGCCTGTGGCTGCCAGTTTCTCCAGAATAATGCAGTAGAAAACACTTAGAAAGGCTTTACTAAAGTCCAGTTAGACAACATTCACAGTCCTTCTCTCATCTACTAAGTGGATTATCCTTCCATACCAGGAGGCTATGTTTGTCAAGCAAGACCTGCCTTTCAGAAACCCAAGCTGGCTAGGCCTGATCCTCAGGTTGTCCTGTATGTGCCATGTAGCAGCACTCAGGATGACCTGCTCCGAATCCTTCCTCAGCACTGAGGTCAACCTGACAAGCTTGACAGTTCTCCAGATCCTCCCTTGAACCCTCTGTGTACATGGGTGTCACATTTGCCAACCTCCAGTGAACTGGGACCTCCATGGTTAACCAGGACTGGTGCTAAATTATGAAAAGTAGCTCAGGCTCTGGCTCCTTCAGTACCCTTGGGTGGATGCTATGTGCCCCACAGGCTTCTGTGTGTATAAGTGGTGTAGCACCCTATTTCCCCTTGGAACATAGGGGCTGCATTCTGCTCCTCCTCTCTGTATTACAGATCAGGTGCTGGGTACGTTGAGAAAACTCGGTTTTACAATTATTGCCTTCTTTTCTTCAGAAAAGGCACCTTGATCTTTTCATCACACTTAAAACTTTATCTCCCCTAGCAGTTTTGCTGGTGCACCTTCAACAATGAAAAGCTCTGTCATTTTGTGATCACAGTGGCCCAGAGAGCCTCCAACCATTATATCACATCACTCACCAATATTATGATATTGTCCTTCTCTGTTCACACACAACAGGTCCAGCAGGGACCTGACATCCTGACCAGCTGTGTCAGGGCATTATCTTCCAGGAACCTCCTAGACTGGTTCCTTTCCACAGTCAGCAGACGTTTGGTAAACTGAAAATTAAGACTATCAACTGTGACACATTTCTTAGCTGTCCATAGAATATTTCATCTGCCTCTTCAACATTTCATCTTCCTCTTCCAACTAGCTCAGAAGTCTGCATTTACCTGAGTAAGCAAGTCTGTTTTGGCATGCACTAGTTATTCTTTTAATTTCTGCTATCACTGCCTTATTTCTTGGTAGAACACAGTTCCAGGATTCTCTTCACTCTTTCAAGCCTAGGCAGAAAATCTGAAACTGAACTGAGACACAATAAAATACCACCAAAAATTCAGATCACCAAGCCAAAACCTCATCTTAAAACACCTAGCTTTTGTTGTAAGACACCTAGAATTGTTGCTCTGTCCCCAGATAAACCTTGCAGTACAAGTACTGAAGCCTGTACTAAAGAGAGAGACTGGGACAAGCACTAATTCTCTTCTGAAGTGGCACAGAACTAGCTTCAGGGGGGGCAAGCACAACCAAAGCCTCTTGGTTCTAACAAAAGGGGAAAGTCTTGTGCAGAGATCTTAGGAAGCACTTCCATGCCCAACAATAGTGCTATGGTGTTCTGGAGAAGAAAAGCAACCAGAGCAGCATGACACTGACACGGCCTACATCTTGAACTTCCATCAGAAAAAGAAGGTATAGTAGCATAGAACAGAGATATAAGGGCTATTAACACTAATATTTTTCCTGCCAGCAGAGGACATTGGGAGATGAAAGTCTTTCTGTTTTAACTATTAATTGAATTACTTAACTAATTAATTAATTATTGAATCACCAACTGACAGATGATTTCCTGTGCACTTGTTCTCCAATCTTCGCTATCTGTAGTGCACTACACGAGACTGTGGAATATGCTTCTTCACACATCTCTGAAAAAATGCTAAATGTGGGTGACACTCAAATTTTACTTTCACAGATGTCTAATTAGAACTCAAACTGATGATAACCAGTACATATTAGTAACCTTACCAAAAATAAAACCAATCCTCTGATCCTTTTTGACAAGGGAGAGATAGCATGAGAGGTCTGGGATTAAAATGTTCCAATGGTTTCTGTTGTCATTTCAATCCCTTTAGATGCAGTTTCACAGTTGATTTAAAGCTAATCAGTCCAATAGAAGTTTGTTGCTTTGTTTGCTTTTTTAAAAGGATGGTTTATATTCACCAAGATCAGTAAAATGATCTGTCTCACTCTGTGGTCATAGGATCACTAGAACTGCTGGATTTTCAAAAGCAGTAGGTGGTAAAGGGAGAACAGAAGAGAAGAGTGGCAGTTGTTAGTTAAACCACATTAAATACACTTAACAGTTTGTAGAAGCACATGATTTAATTGTGCAGTTAATAGCTTTTCTAAATTGCAAAATGACTAAAAAGTTCAGAACCCTGAGAGAATAAAATGATTAAAAACTGAGACCACAGTATTCCAGACTACGATTTGCAAACAGACTGTGCATTCCCCATCTACAACAATTTATTCACAGCAGAGAAGTATTTTAGTGTGGAAGAACATGCATAATTCTTTTTTACTTTATTCCAGGCATACAGTTTAGGGACATCTTCATAAAATATTAACAGCTTAAATGAAGAAACTGACAGATAGCAAATTCCATTAGCCTGTTTTTAAAGTCACTAAGTAAATGAACTAACATTTAACTGAGATTTTGCTAGAAGTTACATTTAATATGGCATAAAAGTTGAGAATGTGACTTCCATTTTGGGTAACATACATTATGTGAATACTACAATTACCTCCAAATGGAGCTTCACAGACCCACATAATGAGTTTAAACAAAGCTTCAATGATATCCAAAGCATGAATATACAGTGTTTTCCCACTTTGCCAGCCTTATCTTGTACTGAAAAAGTGATTCCAATATTTGTATTTCATGGTTAGGTATAAATGAGTTGAAGTTACAAATTTCTCTCCTCAATTTCATAAGGAAATACTCACAGCTTTCTTTTGATGCCTGTAGCAAAACCTTTGGCAAATAAGATTTTCACTAACTTCCAGAGATCTTTCTAGTATTTCCAAGAACTGTTTTCCAAAGAGTTTTGGACAAATTAGATTTACAAGTTAAGAATAATTTTGGTACTATTCACTATTTGGTGAACCTGACTGCAATACCAAAAACTACTTTAGCGCACCAAGATCAGTATTCACCTGCCATATGCAGAACAGTTTCCTTGAAAAGGGAAATTGGTGGATAATATACAGAACAGTTTGCACTTAAAGCATTAATGTGTTCTGTAAGATAGATCTGAAATTGTGATGCTGTATGTGAACATGCCTATCTAAATAAATCCTTCCACATGCTCTATAGATGAGTTTCAGAACACAGAACAGACTTATCGTTACGCAGTGGATTAGCTGTGAGAAGTTTCTGACAGAGGAGCAGACCTCAACCAACCACACTTACTAACAGTCATGCTAGTAGAAGTATTCATCTTCTCCACAACAAATCCTTGAACTTGATTCAGGTTTGTCAATATAGGTAAAGCTTGACAAAAAGAATTGTTAGTGGTCTTAAAAAGAGGCACAATCTCACATGACAAAAACACCTGAGATAGTAAAGTGTAACCAACATAATTTGCAGCCTGGCTGAAGAGAGGCTTTAGAAGGCAGAAGCAAAGTTTGACAAGTTTGCCTTATTAAGCCAAAAGGAGTTGAAAAGACAAAGAATAAAGGGACCAGATCCTCCACTCCATAAATAATAGTGTCCTTTCAAGTACTAAACAGCCAGCTCCTTCTAAGGTAAGCTGCAATTTATAATCAGTTCTGTGATAAACACCTGTGCTACTGTATATGGACTGATAGAACCTAGTAATGACTCTGATGGCCCTGTAAAAGAGGGGAGTATTTCAAATGCCTAAGTGTAAGCCTCTAGTGCCATTTTATGCTCCCTCAAGCATGAAAAAAATCTGCATGGATCTGGCGGACTCTGGAGGTATAAAGCCTACAGGAGATCCATAAAAACTAAAGACTAGGAAGGGCATCTTGTAGCATTTTGAACAACAATGATAGATCACAGAATTATTATATCTTAGTCTGTCTAAAGGTTAAAATTTTCAGATACTTACCCTTCCATAGGACAAAATTAACCAGTAAATCATCAAACTGTTTCCTGTTTAAAAATAGTTACGGAAACATTTTCTTGTTACATTGAAAGAAAACAATTTTCAGTACTTAACAAATGCCTGATGCTCATGTGTTAAGAATCATTGGAAAGGCACAGGCTAAGGATTACAAATGAGAAACACACTGGGTCACAGTACCATAATGCATGTTACAGAAATGATCACAAACCATAGCCATTCCTGAGTGCACAGAAAGCTGGGGTCTTTGCTTTCACTAGACCAGAACAGTGTGTTCTGTGTGGTCTTGGACACAGTGCATTTACTACCCTCAGCAACAACGTTTCTTAAAAGTGCCTGAGTTACTTAAAAGTGAAGGAGAATTTTAGAAACTTAATTTATCCCTTTGACCTCGCAGAATATAAAAATATTAAGGTAATGAAGTAGTGGTCTGGGATATGACACGTCTTTCATCAAAGAAGAATTTGTAAGAAGGCTTCCTGAACAAACAGGCAGTCATAAGACCTCCAGAATGTAATGATTAAGTAGCACACAATATAAATAATAATACATAGTCTATATTATTTATATAAAATATCAATACAAAATTACCACATTACCAAACATTGCATTCTGTCAGTCCTTCAAAGACCAGACCTGTTGCTCCTATGCAAGTCTAAAAGTACATACATTTTCAGTTAAGTGAATAACAATGGAATGAAGAATCAATACAGATAGCAAGATCACAATTATATTACTCTGATTTCCTGATATATTACAATTTTTACTTCAATTAAAGCCTATGCTTTATAGTCTATGAATTACCATTTGGATAAAGAGGTCAGAAAGAAAACCTAAGGGTTTGGTTGGACTTGTAGAATTATGCAGATCTTGAAGCCACTGAAACAGACAGTACCCTCTCTTCAAGGACCACTTTTCAGATTACAACTCTATTCAAATTACTGTAATGGGATTGTACTGAAAATGTAATATATTAATGTAATTATGTAGAAGATACAATATAATTCCAGTAAATTACAATGGAAACTGTTACGTTATTTTTGAGTTTTTGGTAAGAGACTTGCACACAATTACAATTGTGGATTTTAAGAGTTTAGTTGTACAAAGAGATAAACATGCTTGCAGCTAATAAAAACTGAAATATTAACGGAAATTCCCAGGGCAACTTGAGGCATTTTTTGGTAAAAGGACTTGAAGTACAAGTCAGCTTAGCTTGTGATACTAACCTCTGGCGTTGTATGTTTCATATCCAGCAAAACATTTTTGCATTTCTTAAGAAAAGCTAAATTTTAATGCAGCTAAGGAATACACAATAAAATTCTACTAGTTGGAAAAGTTTTCATTTGCATTTAAAAAAAGTTTCCAACTTTTAAAAATGGTAAGTTTTGACACTTAAGCTACACAAAGGCACTAAGACACCTACTCAGTCTTGACAATCTGACTAAGGCAGGTGAAATTTAACATTAAGGCATTTTCACTTACATCACTCTTAGCTTACTTTAGCATATATAAAAGTTAAATAATAATAATATATAAATCAAGTTATCAAGTTTTATCTGTAGTTTACTAATAATATTATCGTCTACACAATACCCTGTATAATTCCAGTCTAGATATACATGTTCATTTCATTCTATAAAAAGCTCGACAGCTTTCCAAAACAATATGTAAACTCATTTATTACCCAAAACACTCTTCAAACCATTCAATTCAGCTTTACAGAGGCTTTTAAAAACTTGCTTAGCCAATGAAATAATTTCTAAATATAAACTTGAAAAGGTAAAGAAACAAAAGCTTAATGAAAACTAAAAAAAACCCCAGCCCTAGAACATTCTTCAGAAAACCCATATTCATGAAAGCTCTACAGTACACCTCTGAGACAAGAGCATCACATGTGGACCGAGGACCACTGAACATTAAATTTTGCCAGTATATCACAACTACAGTAACATCTCTACTAAGTAACTTCATAGCAAACTAACATGAAACTGAACAAGTGTTCATTCTCCTTTCTCTAAGAAGCAGTGGTTAAGTCAAGGACTGATACCTAAAAATAGGGGCTAAGACTTAAATATGCTGCAGTAACAAACATCTTTCTTCAGCAACCCCAAATGTGCAACCACTGTTGGAATAAAGTCTTGTAACACTTCTAGAGAGAACTAAAACATTCCATTATGATTTTTAGATCACTTTCATTTATTCAAAACAGTTTTATACTCCTCAAAATAGAAGTGAGACATAAAATAGCCTTGTCTTACCAAGGAAAAAACTCTCCTTTCAATAATGGGGGGAAAAGGCACGATGACAATGCAAAGACTAACAGATGCAAAGTAAAGAACAGAAAAAACACTTCAAGCATCAGAAAAGAGGAAGGAAGTATAAGAAAGAATAGGAAGGGATAAGTTAAACATTGCAAAACAAAATTAAGAATAACAAAGGTGCGGGGAAGAAAAAAGATACCATTTGCTTCTAGATGGAAGTTCACCATTTTATTCTCAAAATTTAAAGTGGAATGTGGAATTTGTATTCAGATGCTTGGTTAAATGTTTGACCTGTTTTTCAGGTTAAAATTTACTATCAATTTAAGTATCTGAAGAGGCAGTATAAGCCATCTAGATAGCAAGCAAATATGAACCAACTGCCAAGTTGGTTGCACAGTAAGTGAACCATGAAGAAAACCAGTTAATTCTTAGTTAATCTGGGACTGCAACCAAGAGGAGGGTACTACATGCTCCAGAATTAGTAGTCATCACCTCTTGTCACTTATAGACAGGGTATGCAGGGACAGGGATGTCCCAGGCTTTCAGAACCGCACATCACTCGCAGTGCAGCTCCTGTACAGAACTACAATTGCTACCAGTGCTGCTCCTTTTCTAGTGTTCTGAGTACACACTCCAGTTACAACAAACCATCTGTATGTCTTAAAGCAACTCAACTTCCTTTTCTCTTGGGAAAAAATACATGATTTTAAAAGGTAAATTCAATGAGAACATTTCCCATATACAGAAACATACTGACATATTTATGTTAATATTCATGTAGCTCTAGGATTGTTTGCAGCTACTAAAATGTTTATCCAGTATTTAAACCATATTTGGACTACAGCTGTAGCTCAAGATGTTAATTAGGAGACTCAAATTTTTAAAACACAAGATTACTTTAAGTCCATAAAAAATGATAACTGTACCTGTACTTAGATTGGCAGTCTAAAAGATGGCAGTTTGCTACCCTTACCAGAGAGTCTAACATACTCATCTAAACAGCATTAATAGCCATTAAATCCTGCCTTACAGGACTTTTTGTCCTCCACTGTAATGCCTAAGTAGGCAAAGCAGCTGAAAGTATCTTAAAACATCTGCTGATTCACATTAGTGGTATTCTCACACTAACAAGTGGTGGTGTATTTAGACTATTGATAAACTGATACAGTGTTATAATTCAAGCCTCAGTTACCCTCAGTCTTCTTGTCTGGCACCTTTCCAATCATAAACTGCAACAAACTTGTGCATACACTGTCAAAGAGATGAATGATCCAAATAATTTGAATTTTTTTTACATTTACTATTCCCCATGGTCCTTTAGAGAGCTGCCACAACCAATCTATTCTACCTGATGTTACAAACAGAAGAAGTATACAGGCTCAGACTCGAGTTTAAAGCTTTCTCAGAGCAGAGGTCTGACCTCACACACATGTTCATCACATAGCAGAAAAAAATTAAATAAAGGTTTACTTCCAATCTGTTTCTTCCTGTAATTACTGAGAGCTGGGCTACTTTCCATGATTCAAGCTTTTGGATACCTAGACATTCAAATACTTTCCTCATAAAGTCCTTATTCTTTCAGGTTGTTTTCTTCATGCTCAATTCCCCCTTCCATCCCTCTCAGTCCAACAATTATGCTAAATTCTGAGCACCTTAAACTGAACAATACTTCAATAATTAATCCTAAAATGTAAGCTTGAGATATGCTTTTCATATGTACTTATCAGGAACTTTGTAATGACTGAAGCTCATGATCAATCTGAATTCACCATTTTTTTCCAATCCTAACTGAACACCAAGAGAGTTTATTTATATAATCTTCAATTGTCTGAAATGAAGCTGAATGGCCCTGAGAGTCACTGTTTTTTTTGCAAGACTACCGCTCCTAGCTCCATTTTGCTCTATACAAAGACTGTTGAAACTTCTGATCAAGTCCTCTGTTTTCAGAAGATGCCCTCCCAAGTGTTATACAGGTTTGGTGGTAAACCTGTGTACCAGATTTACCAGACAGCTGAAGCAGTTCCTACCTCCTGTGATCCTTATCTCCTTGCAGAAACAGGGATGGCTGAAAAGCTTGAAAATCAGTTCCTGAACTGCTAGACTGCAACTCAATGTATTCATGAAAACCACCAACAACTTTATTTTAAACATCTTTATGTATTAGGCTGCAAGCTGCTATGGTTCAGGAGGTATTTGCAAACAGCTTGGCAGTCCCAATAATTTCTGCAACAAGGGCAGGACAAAACATTTAAGCTGAAATGCATCACAGTTTTATCAGCTATCAAGTATGTTACTTCCCAGAAAACCTGGAATTGTTATTGGCTGGTTCTAGTCCCAAGCAGGTATATTTACTCCAAAATATGAGTGTCTTGTCTCATTTCAGCTAACACATGTTAAAGCTGAATACATACAGTTCATACAGAAAAAAGGTTATTCTGAAGCTATCTGCTTGTATCTACTCAAAAAGCACCTCCAAAAATAATTTTTAAAAAATAGGATAAACCAAGGACATCCTTCATTCACAATTAGAATTAAAAATTACACTCTTCAGAGAAACTGAAAGTAGGAATAAAAACCTAAGTATTCTTGGTTAATGAGTAATTGCAACAATTTTAAGCATATGGCTTAAAAAAAGATCTTTCTCCCTAACTGGTAAGTATTCAAAATTTTTCTTTAGATTTCTAAATGCTCAAGAAATCAGTTCCAAACATTAAACCATTACTTGCTAGGAATTAGCTCAGCCTAAACAAAAGCAACATATGTTCCTCAAAAAGTAAAGGAAAATTTTACTGAATAAAAATGCAAATATGCATTTTAGCAGCCTTGAATTTATTAATCTGATAGGTTTAATTTCCATTTTCCTGCATCAGCTTTATTTATAAAGTGTCGTGCCCTATAAATATGCTGTTATTTTCTATAGTCAAGCACCCTCTTAACAAATCTTCTCATTAATATGTAAATTTAAAGTCAATCGGTCTTCTCCCTGACAGCGCCATGAATTCCTAGTGCACTGTATAATCGGCTTTGACTTGGCATCCACTATTTATCATCAAAGATGTCAGTTAGAAAAATTATGGAAAATGCACTGCAATTGATATGACTGCAATCTACTTTGTCAACACTTAATTGTTCCTCAAATCATACATTTACATATAAACAGCCTAAATACTGATCCATAATGATGCAAATAAACTAAATTAAAAATCTCTTCTACTGCACAAGATGGCCTGTTGTATGATGAGTTCATTTAAGAACGTATTGACAACGGCATGCACTTCAACTAGTACCACAAAAAAAAAATCTGCTAATTAAATTGCTGAGTAGGTAGACAAACTAAATTTTACACTTAAGATCTTGAAAGTGAAAACAAAGTGTTATTAATACTTTACTACTGATGACTAATTTTAAGTTGACACAGGCAGTATTGTCACACAAACCCTTTACATACCTAGAGCAGAAGCCACAGCAGCAACTGTCATCCATCCATTTCAGTGAAAAAAGAACATTAGACTCTTAAAGAGACCAAATCCCATCAAGACCTCCAACCCGTCAGTCCAAGACAGGAGGTCATCCTCTCCTTCAACTTTCCTTTTGTCCAATTACAGACTAAAATAGGCTGAAACATATTGTGGGACTGTAGCTTTAGGTAAAGCAGATTATCAATTTTGATTCTCTCTAAATGTCAGAAAGAAGAATGCAAGTTGCCTTCTTCCAATAATCAACACGTAATAAACACTGCCTCAAGGACATTAGGAAAACATATAACTTAAATGTCTCATTATCTAAAAATACTTTCCTTATTTTAAGCAATTTTCTGAGAAGATGTGTTCCTACAAACAATTTAATTTTCATCAGAAACGAAAAAGGGTGTTTCAGAATCTAACTGGTAGTGCAGAAATATGATTCTTCTTCAGACATTTTTGCGATATTCATTATAATCCCTGCTTTTTTAAAAAGAAGTGAATATAATCGTAAACTAAATCAGACTGAATTTAACTGTTCATCCAAATATATCTCCTTATAATTATTTTCACACAATAATCTACGCAAATATTAACACAGAATGTCACTGCATTTGTGTCTTCATTCCCAGGCAAAGGATATTAGAATAAAGTTAAAAAGAACTCAGCAATAGAGTGACACTTGATGTCATTCCCTATTCCAGTGCAGAAAAAAGAAATCTTAAAAAAATTGCTAATGTACTACTTATAAATGACAATAATCTGTTCTAAAATGTACATTTTTAAACATAAATGGGTTTCAAATTAAATGGTATAACTTAACACTATTAACATCCTCAAGCCTTTAATATACGCAAACAACCAGAGCTGTGGAGCAATTTTATACAGTTCTTTCCAGAAGTATTCTGTCTTTTACTTTCAATTGTTATTCAGAGTTAGACCTCTATTGAAACAATGTTAACAGTATAAATTTCTTGAGCTGTGCCTTTTTTACTGTAAAAAGTGACAGAACTTGTGTTTTGAATACCTTTTTTTATATATTTTAGAGAGTATACTCATATTTACACAAAATAAATGAAAATAACGTAATTTTTTACATTTCACATTTCAAATACATATGTTCAAGTCTTCACACAGTGCCTCAGCACATTAACAAAGCCTATACAAGTGGTGTAATGTAAGCAGCGATATGGAGTATCTATAACAGATGTAGAGTCTACTCAGTTTCAGGAGACAAGGGCAAACATTTCTAGTTTTGACTCATGTAAAATTGTCTAAAACAAAGAGCAACATGGCTCAAAGAGCCACAGAAAAAAGAGTCTCTCTGCTGCCCACGGGATGCGCCATGGGTAAATGTGCCTGGAAGGAGAATTCTCAGGCTCTGAAGAAAGGTAGATGCCTTGTGTTAGTGAAGTCTTAGAGAGCTATGACTTATGTATTTGATTTGTATTTTTACTTAAGTCTCCATAGAAATGCATCTTAAAAGACTAAGTAAACCCAAGAGTGGAAATAATTCAGAATGCAGGCTCACAAGAGTAATTTAAGAAGTCGCAAACTTACCTTCCATGGACTTACAAACTGCGTACGTGCGTACCGAGTTAACATGTGGATTATAACGACTTGACCCCACTCTTCCACATCAACCAGCAAGTTACAGAGCTTTCGGTAGTTCTTGTGAATCAGATCTATTCTATCTGGACACACTTCCTCAAATGCCATCACCACACTCCCAGCTACCAGCTAGAAAACATAAACCAGAAGGTCAGCATTAGGTCTACAGCTAGACTACACGAGAGAATCAGAATTAATACTAGCAATTTTCAGCAATTTTGAATTATTTCTATTCAGCAAAAACAAACAAAACAACAACAACAACAAATAAGCCTACAGAAATGTTATCTTATTTAAAATAGAACTGGGGTAAGGTTATTAGAACAGAGAAAACACTTGCTGTTTCTATTACACACATAAATCTTAGCTCCCAGCCCTGAAGACACAGTGCAATGTAAGCATAATTTTTTTTTTCTTACAGATTTAGCTTTCAAATAAATTAACAGAGAACTTGCAATTAACTCAGAAGTAACAGGAAACAAGAAGTAAAACATACACCCAACAAGATCTTTTGGGATTCTATCAACACTGGCCTGATCAAAGTAAGGAAGAGCTGGGCCAAGTTCCCTGGGCATTACTGGAATTCAAACTTCTCTCTCAATATGGCAAAATTAAATGTCACAGAAAATTTTATATCTAGAGTTTCAAGAATACACTCCACCCCACCCCCCCCCCTGAAAAAATAGTCATAAAAATCAGCAGCAGAACCTTTTTCCAAAGAATACAAAAATAATTTTGGTATGTTGTTCAGTACTTCCTTAACAGTTACATAATTGCAGGAATGCATTGTTTATATCCTGCCATGTTCTCACACAATTTTTTGCCTTCGTAAGAAATCTCTTCTTATTCATACACAAAGATTGTCATGCTATGACTGCAAAAAAGCTTTGTTTTTATGAGAAATTTAAATAGATTATCAATATTCTAACACCTCAAGGACTACTGAAACCTTCTGCTTGGGTATTTTCTTTTAAAATAATGGGAAGAAATATATGTTGGAGTTCCAGTTAAAATTCTGTCAGCAGGTTACTTTAACTGAGAGAAAAGATCAAAAGCTGACCATGTCTTATAAGGACATATAATTGCGTGCCTGGGATTAGTGTTCTTTCTTTCCTAATTGCTTTAATTAAGATTTGTTTTGTGTCAGAGTACATGTTAAGTCAAATAACTAAAATGATGATACTTTATATGAAGCAGCTGATATGTATGCAGTTAGCATGCATGCAGTATAGCCTTCTGGCAGCAAATTAATGTCATATTCTATCTGAGCACTAGGGATCTGCATTTCAACCTCTATAATTTCCCCAATGACTTAAAGTAAGCAATTAAATAGAAGTGCAGTTTATTGAAATGGTACTTTTTGAGAAATATTAAATACAATGATATTCATATGTTACATTTTTCTCCCTGTATTTGGCTGACATGTGGTTTATTAGTATGCGCTCAACATTACAATTGAAAGAAAACAGCTCAGAATATAGTCTTGCTATTATGCTAAACAAGTCTCAGGCTCTGTGGGGATTTTATGAATTACCAATAAGAATAAACGTGAAGTTGCATTTATTGTCTCCAGCCTCATCCACATACTGGTACCTGCTGGTCCCAACAAAAATGCAACTCATTCCAGGGAGCACAATCTGATTATTTGATAGAGCTAAATACACTTTACATCTAAAATAATTTGCTGTATCACAAAAACAAAAGCTCTTTTCTATATGTTCTACTAAACTTTCTTCCTACAAATGTGCTGCAGCAGTAACCTATCTGTAATTAAAAACCGTGGTGAGTTGGTGCTAAGGTGGGTGTTCAATCTTTAGCAGAAGGCAGTGGTTATTAAGCCCAGGCAAATCACTATCTGTCCTGAGCAGGTATTCATTTAGGCCACAGAAGCTGCGAAGCTCTCCCTCTGGAAAAGTGCAAAATCCCTTTATCAGGATGCAGAACTCTGAACTACAGTTAAGGTCAGCTTGCAGAGGACAACGTGATAGACCGGAAGTTTTAGAAGAAAGAGATAATACTTTGAGACCACACAGAGAGACTTTCCCTAGGTCACTTTTTCACATCAGAGACAAGTGAGACTGACACACATCAGTTTACGACTATCAGAACAGTCACAGTCTAATGGTTAAAAATACCTTTTTAGGGTCATAGGTGAAGGTTGACACAGATTTCCGACAGTAATTCTAGAAGAGTACCCTTGTCTTTTACTACTGGTAGTTCAGTACACACATTTTGCTGTATTTCTCTTTCATTTGGATATGATTTAGTTTGAAAGCTGACATAAAATACATATAACACTAACTCAGATCATTTAAAACTGAGACTATATCCTATAAACACTGCTGGCTTTTTAAAAGCTCAGTTACTATGAATAAAACACAACAACTTAATACAAAGAGAGAGTCAAAGCGCAATACAGGAATTCTAAATAATTACTTATTTCAAATTACATCCGTCTCCTCCTCAAGTTTACAATGAGTGCTGTTGCCTGTGAACGCTTAAAACACATTAGTAAAAAAATTGAATATATGCTATGAAATGCAAGAGGTGAACTGGATAAACAAGCATTTTATTCCTTTGGCAAGTCCCTAGATTTACAAGTTAATATAGGAATTGCCATTCATCATGACATTATTAAGATCATGCCTCTCTCCCCATTATTGTATTTTCTAAAATTAGGCTTTTCATTTGAAAGTGGGGGAAAAAAAAAAGAATGTGACAGACTAAAAATGCACTGGTAACAAGAGGATTTCTCTGAGAAAATTTCCTAATGCTTTCTTAATAAGAGATTATTTTCTAGCCCAGAATGTTTCCCCTATAGTATGATCCTACTATATATCTAAACATCAGTGGAACAGCTAATAATCTTTGTTTATTAAATGCTCAACATTCCATAAAAGTATTTAAAATTAAAACAAAATGATTCAATCAGAATATAAAACCAAAAAATATCAGTTTCTAAAAAACAGTCAGTTAATTTCCATCTCACTGTGTCAATAGTAGCTTTTTGAATAAGGAGAAAATATAAATCACTCCAACAAAACTAGCAATGAGCTCATCAAATTCAAATGCTGCTTTCCATTTATGTATTTTTTATATTAAAGCAATAAACATGGTTCATTTGTCTTCCACTAGGTGCCACATTTTTCTGTGCTGTTGCTATGAACTTCAGCCATTAGCTGTGCTCCAAGGTAAACTATATGAACCATCAACAAAAGTGACACCCAATCTATGGAGTTCGTATTTTCTCCAGATTATCTATGCTAGTTGACAAGCTGGTAATGAAAAAAATCACACTAAGCAAATGGTTCCTTTAATAACAATAAATTTTCTATAAAATTATGAAGGGTACAAAACGTTTCCTTGCATCTATTTTGTCATGAATTCTAATTAACGCTGCGAAAACCTGAGAGTGCTGGGTCATCACAAGAAGTGCATCGAGGTTTGATTGATAATACAGTGCAAGTTGGCCCACGCTGCCAAGATTCTTCTCTCTTAAATTAATGGCCACCCCACCTGCCCTAATCATACAGCCCAAATGATATTCCCCTTCTTATTTCAATTTTCTGGAGGCAAGGAAAGTGGAAAAGATCAGTCATTTATCTTCTAATAGCTGGATAATAGATCTATCACAACAAAACATCTGCACAAACTCAGTAATTTTTTTCCACAAAAGTGAAGCATTTACCAACATGAAATCAATAAGTTAAGAAAACATTGTCTTACCCACACATTTGGGTTCTAAACTGAAATATTACATTATTAACTGAAGACTACTGTTGAAAAGAAGAGTGCCCAGCTTTCTTTCCCCATTATGTTCAAATATACTGCTTTAGTGTAAGAGTAAGATCTTCATTGCAAAGCCATCACCAATTCCTAGGATGATTTTTTAATCAGAGGAATGTCACTGAGAAAGAATCTGCACTTCATCTAGTAGTCTGTAAAAGAAATCTCTATACTCACATATTTGCATCTATACTCACATATTTACATAAGGTCTTTTCATCCCCAAAGTAAAGTTAATACTAAGTTGCATGTTATTATTAATAGTAAATTATCACACCAGAATAGAATAATAAATTTTTTATAACAGAAGTATGTACCCAAACAAAATAAAATCTGATCAAAGGTACAGATGTAAATCAGCAATGAATTCGGGCATTTTGATATACCCATCATCCATACAACTACATCCCAACTACATTCTGCCTTTACTTTATTGATGTAGCATTTAATATACTTGAGATACTTTAACTTAGACTGTGGAATGCAAGTCACAAGTTCTTTTTGCTTTACAGGTTTGAGTAGCAGGCATGATTCCTTCTCAATGTCAACATGGATTTTATTTTTCTTTTACCTGCTGCAACTCAGATATTGTTAACGAACTCGATTTTCATTGCTGTTTACACAGCATTGTAAAATACATAGGCTGCTAACTACAGTCCCTCACGGTATCTTTATCTACCAAAAGAAACTTACACAACACATCTTACCTTAAGCCCTATGTGTCAAAGCTAGTTTATCTCTGACTAGAAAAAACGGAATTAGAGTGAAGCAATACAAAATCGACTAAAAAGAAAAGGAAACTAGTTTGCTCTAAAAACCAAATTATACTTTCACAGATGACTAGCCATATTACTTTCAGAGAAATTCATTTTAGCATAGAATACAAGCATGCTTTTATCTTCCCTTCTACATAAAATTGCACCAGCTGCTCAACTACCTAGAACTACTAGAAAAACAAAAGGAGCAGGTATTCATGCTCTTGTACCTGCTTATCAAAATGTGAGGTACTTGTAAAACAAGGGTAAAAACATAACTAGGAGTTTATAAGCCTCAATAATAAAAATACTTGTAAACATCTTATCTGTTTAAAATTTAAATACACTTGCACAAAATCACAGATTTGTTGATAGACTCTAATTCCTAGTCAGCTACCCTTGAGGGTATGTTAACAACGGATTGCACTTGATAATTTTGCATTTTAGATTAACTGAGAGCTTGCGTTTTAATTGAATCTTTGTGTTAAGACACTCAAGGAGTGGAGTGATTTTTCATTTATCTCACCAGAAATTTTAATGAAGTGCTGGGTTAAGGTTAGATCTCAACTCATTTTAAGTTTTGCTTACCTCAGCTTATATTAAAATTTACTACTGATTGAGACCTAAAAAATAAACACATCCCATACTGTCTAAATAAGGGTTTAATTTTACTTTAGTAAAATTCCTCTCCAGATAATTTCTCGCTATTTCAGACTTAAAATGACTCTGGCTAATTGAAATACATTGTGCCATTTCTGTGCAACAAAACCTGCATTTGTAACACACAACAACATTGTGTTCTCTCTGAAAAAACTTCCTGGTTTTCTTAAATTTAGAGGCATCTATATTTATTAGCTACTCTGTCTCTAACACAGAGATTACGCCAGTAATCCAAGAGCTGGTTTGAGGTTAAATACCTACAGAAAATAAACAGATTTTGAGTAAAAGCTTACTTCTCATTAAAGTGCAGTCTCAAATATCACCTGAATAATATTAGACTGTTATATACATAGTTAATGTTATTAATTACACGCCCCCTCCAAACATGTCTAAATCAAATGGATTTTTAAAAAATCAAATTGATTAAAAAGAAAAAAAATCAAAAAATAAAAAATTGTAATAAAAATAATCAATCAACAGTGAGTTTTCTCAGATCCAGTGGTTAACATACAACATGTTATGGCTTGTCTGAGAATTATCAGCCCTTATGTACACAGAATCGCCAAAAGTAACTTGTCATTTCCATCAAGTGAAAAAAAGGTGGAAAACAGATATTCAACTGAGTCACTAGGATTCTCCCCCTCTGGTAAAAACACTATATAATGAACAAACTGATTTGCTAACATTAGATTAGCGCTAGCAAGAGATTACAACTAATGTTAATGTAAGGGAACAGCTGCTCTGCATTTAAGTACAAAGAATCCAAAGATCAGTGTCAAGTAAGCATTTGTGGTTCTAGTTCCACATTATCACCCTATAAACTTCAGGTACCTTGACTGTCAAACAGGCAACAGAGGCTGCAAAAAACTGACATACCACTAATCAAATACAAGCACTTCATAATCTATGACCAAAAGCTGTTGTTTTACAGTTTGGTCCCATTTGAAGAATTCCTAGGCCAGCAAATGGACCTAATTTTCTTCAGCAAGACTGCAAAATACTTTCTAAAAACATGTATCTTTTTTATGTATGTTGAAGGAGCGTTGTCTTTTAGGCTAAGTGTATGAAGTGCAGCTTCCCTTAAAGAATTCAAAAAAGTGCATCAAATTAACACAAATTTCCCCAGGATGCAGCCTTAAGACCTATAAAGTTGCCAGCCTAAGGCTACAATGTACACACCGGCACTTAAGGATCACCACCTACAAGCAGCTGCATCCTCCAATTTTAAAGGCTGAAACTAATTACGAATAGCACTCTTCTTCCCCACTGCGAGCAAATTGCTGTTTTCCACTTAGGGGCAAAGAACAAACTTATTTAGATGGAGTTACTTCCATATTGCTTCCCAAAATAGTAAGACTTCTGAGGCTGAGATGACAGCCCAGACTGGAATCAGGTCTTGCTAGGGAACAGACAAAGAGTGATCAGAGGGAGCAAAAAGTTGTAGCAGTTAACCATGTATGTCTCCATACAAATCCAGAAGACCAAAGCCTAGTCTATCATTTTTAGCTATTGCTTCAGCTGGTATCTTTATAAATATGTTGTCCAATATTCAGTGTCACACAGGCATCAAAACTGTAGCACCTACTAGGCAATAAGCCCGTTATCTCCTTGTAAGTAATTCCAAATACCAAGGAGATAAAATATCCAAACCGACTTACACTGTTTTGGTAAGTAAACGCACAAATGACTAGGTGGAGGATAACCATTTACCATATGAAATAAGGCCTAGGAAACAGACTACAAGTCAGGAATTTTACTTTTTTCTTTAGTTTTTTAGAGATGTGACTTCATACAAGCTCAAAGTCCTCTGCCAAGTCAAGCACAGATGCAGACAGGAGACCTAACTAACTGATATACTGTCTGCTGTCTAACACACCTTTCAGTAACTCTTCAGTGGAAGGTGTAGGAACTCCTTTAGAGAACAGCACCTTTTATGCTCTGAACACCTTGACTGTGCTAGAACAATGGAGGATACAGTCGTATGTGTTACAAAAACACTTGGCAAATAGCAGATGAAGCAACACACTTTCTGGTACCTTAAGGTACCAAAAGGATTACATTAATTAAATTAGTGACCTGAACAAGAAGAAGAAGAAGAGGATGTTTTAATTTGCAAATCTGGTTTCTCTTTGAAATCTAACTTTGATTCTTTGGTCAATTACCTTTCTAGTTTACAAGTGGGAAACTTATTTGCAAAATAAAACAAAATAAAATGTGTGACCATTGTGATACACCCAGGAGTTCATATGGAAAACCTGCAGCTATATAGGGCAGGTAAAATATAATGTTAAATTTACAGAAATTTTGCCAGAACTTTTCTTATTTAGCAGAGTGGAAATGAAGATACTGGCAAGAACAAAAAACTTCACAGCAAATAAAATTTTTTAAGAACTATACACACTGCAACATAGATGTCAAGAGGCACACTGCATCATATGCAAATAATTTATTCTTACAGTACTACAAAGTAATTGAAATTATCAAAATAATTTCCCAATGCAAAAGTGACTATGAAAATTTACAAACATTTGCACATTGATTCATATTATTATATAACTTTAGTTTCCAAAATAAAGTTTAAAGAAACATACATAAAACACATGCTAATAAAAACATTAATTAACAGACTCATGATGCAAGTAAAATTACATCTTATTAAAGGACAGTCACTATTACAGTCATACTAAAAATGCATAAATACACAACAATAATTCTGTCTAAAAATTGGCAAGGGTTAGAGAAGTGTATTACCTACTGCTGAATGACAGTCTCAGTAGTAAACTCTTTAAAGATATACACAAGAAGTGTTTCTTACCGTACTTCTATCCTTCAAAAGCTTTTCTATCACTTCAATCAACATATCCTTTTGCTCTGGGTCAAGACTAGAAGGAAAAATAAAATAATAACTAATTTGATCAGACATACCCAAAATTAAAGCAGGTTTGGTTTTTTGACCTTTGTACACAAACTAGGAATGAAGAACATTGAAGAAACCACTTCCAGAAAAATCAAGTATTCCAAAGAACTCATTGCAGAAGAACTTGACTGAAAATAAGTTAGGAGTATAAAATTAAATTATAAATATTATTTTATCATATATCCTTTACGTGTGTTCTATAGGAAACTTAAAAGTTAAGCTCATAAAAAACTAAGATCTAAGAAATATTAACACAGGCCAACCAACATCACAGAGAACTTGACTGAATTTCAGATGTTAAGTGACGAAGTTCTCAATGCTTTTGCAGAAACGAATTTCAGCATGAATATAATTCAGCAGTGAATGAACATCAGGACAAAGAAGAATCACACTTTTACTATCTAATTATCAACATAAAACTTTGAGTAATATACTTGAACCACTTTTAAGTTAACCACTACTTTTAGTCAGAAGTATTGGAACCCAAAAATGTGGACATCGTATCCAAGTGTACCTACACAAAGGTGGTGTGCAAGCTCAAGAAAAACAGACTGTTAGAAGTCCTACATAAATGGCAAAAGCAGGGGAAAAACAAAAGTTGCAAGCAACAACCTTTGTAGCATCTTTTCACATTACAAGAAAAGACGAAAATTTGCCAGAGATACCCGCTATTGTCAAATTTGCTTCTTAGTCAAGTAAGGACCAACTTTTCATTCCAGCTGCTTCCTCTTCATGGATCTATACAGCATAGAAAAATTTAAAGCCAAGTCATATTTCAGTTTTAATGCTGAGTGATGGACTGCTCTAATGTACAGTATATCCTTCCAGGTACAGATTCACGAAGTCATTATCTGGCTGAGCACTACTTCACTAAGGCTCTAAGACCTAGCAATACTAAAACATGCAAAATGGGTAAGAAAACTTTGTTAGAAGCCACTATTATCATAAGTAACACCACAATACATTGTTCTGTAAGTACTTTTATGATCACTTTTTCATTCCAACTTCTGCTTTTGTAAAAGCAGTTTTACTGGATCTTCTGCCAAGGACCTAAACCTTCAGAGGAAAAGCCAAAAGTCTTTCAAGTAGGTTTTATTTCAAATTTTTAAAATTGGCAGAAATTTAGAGAGAAAGGAGTATTTATAGCTAAAAAATTTGAGTAAAAGAATTTTTTTCATGTGACCAAGAAAGTCTTCAGAAGGGGTCCAATAACTGAATTTACATTCCTCCCCTCCACAATCCTGATATTTTAGACAAGGAAGAAACCATTTTCAGAGTGCAAATAAGAGAAGAGGTTAAAGAGGTCTGTGATTTGCTCCCATTATGGCATCTAGTACTAGTATGGCATCTAGTAATACTAGTGATGGGACTTTTAAGTAGTCCTTCTCCAAACCTCACTACAAACAAAGTACAGTTTTCAACTGATAGGCAGAAGCTATTACTATCTTTAAAACGCACTCTTAAAAGTGAAATAAGCAGTGGTGAAATTACTTCAACATACTTGTCAATGTTGATTGCATTGGACACAAATGTTGCTGTTCAGACTATGACTGAAATCTTTTCTGTTTGATATGTAAGCTTCCTGCTGTTAGGATTGATTGAACTACTAATAAACAAGTTCTTCTAGGGCAGACATCCATCCAAACACCATGACACTAAATACAAGGAAGATTAGAGTATCGAACTTGCACCCAGAACCCTGACTAGGGCACTAACTGAAATATAGAATTATCACACAGGCAGAGAAGCTGGGAAAAGCAAAAAGCAAACAGAGCACACAGACATACTAGAATAAACTGTTACTACTTCTTACCCAAATGGTTGCAGAAGATGTAGGAGAGTATACTAACTGCTGAGTTATCTTTATATCAAAAATCAACCCCCTTCAGGATTTTGATTCTGACCAACTGAAAAACAAGTATTCTGAAATTACTTACTTGTTGCAGTAGGCCAATAGTCAGCCTTGCCACCGGTGTATTATCAGTATCGATAAATTGTCTAGCTACCAGTCATGAACTCTTTTAAACTTCTACAAAGAGGGCCCGTTAACTACTACCTACTCTTACTTGCAGGCAAGCCAACTGGGTCTGCCTGTGGACAGGTTAATTTGATAGCCTCTTCCCCAGTTTACAATACTGCTGCTTCATCCAATGACCAAGAAAATTATACTCTCTTGGTCATTATACTTTCTTAGTCAGCCTTGGTTCCATGGCTAACTAGCACTATGAGATACAGCATTTCTACAAGTAAATTTCGAAAATGTGAAAATAAAAGTTTTATAAACAGCTCCCAGATCCTACCACTAAGGACACAATTTCTGGCTCCAGCTCCACTCAGAAGTAATCATGAAGGTTACTCTAGTCCAGGTAAGGAGGAATTTCCAGCTACAGCAGCTCAAAATCTTGAATTATGATATCTATGATGTTTGCATGAATTGAGCTTGTGAAGGATGCACCCTCTGAACCATTAAGGAAACCTTTACAGAACATTAGCTTCATTAGTTTTCCTTTGTTATGTAAGCTTACATGTCCATTTTACTACCACTAGGAATTCATGTAAAGTAGAAGGAGGTAAGGCCAGTTTCTCCAGATTCTGCTGCTGTGATTTTTACCATGAGCTCTACCTTCCACCACAAAAAGTGCCTTTTAATTGTATTTGCAAGGATGACTTTCATATGTTGCCACTGACATCATGTAAGCATAGAATAACATATGAAGCAGAAATAAGAAAATACGCGAGTTATATTTGGAGATGCAATCATGTCTGAAAATTAGATGAAAGATGAAAGGTCATTTTTAATCATTAGATTTCAGCACTTTCAGTTTTGCACCAATTACCAATAAACTGTTTAATCTGCTAGTAAAATAAACTTTGCTGTTATGAAGAGAAGAAATGGAAGCATCAATTTCAGTTAAAATTCCATGAAATAGCCTGCTGTCCAGATACTACTGTGCCTTGCTGTCACTAACAGACCATTTTCTCCTGCTGAACTTCTCCGAAGAGTTTTAACCCTATCAGGAAAAAAAACAGATAAAAAGGAGATTCTATGTATAGAGAATAATTCAGGCCAAAAAGTTTTTGGGTACTGGAACCAGTTGCTAAGAAAAACTACTCAAATACCAGGAAAACACTTTAAATCCATTCTCTTTTCTTAAGTTACATGACAAAAGGGCATCACATGACAGCACTCAGCTCACTACAATAAAACCATAAAGATCACCAGAAGAAAGGAGTCCCTACCCAGATTTGTCAAAGAGCTGCCATGGAAAAGCCATCAGCCTCACAGTCCTCAAATGAACACACCATAAGGCAGGATCTCCAGAGTACCTTTAACACTTAGGGATCTTACTAGTTACAGGGCTAAGACTTACTATGCAATGCCAGACAGATCTTTTGGGATCATACAAGACTTACTATGGGATGTTCATGGGAGAAATGAAAGGCAGGGAAATGGAGGGATCTAAATGATCTTGGGAGGAACTAGAACAGGAAAATAGAGAGAGAGGTGCATAAAAGGAGCCATTTGTGTGTAAATGCTCTGCTGCTTAGAACACTTACCTATCCATGCTGTGAACCTGAAGACTACACAGGCAGTCTGTATTCTGTGTGCATGTGTGATATGAAGGTCTAAGCTCCAGCACCTGGACTTAAACCATGGGATATACAGGCCTGTACAACTGCAGTACCAGCAACCAGAGCAAGTATGTATGTCACTGTGTGACTGCCTGAGAATATCAAACCTGACCAGTCGGCTTGGGAAGCCAAATATTGACGTAGGGCCACAGATCTAGGCTGGACACCTGTGTGTGTGTCTGAGTGCAATAACTGGAGATTTTGTCTACCAGAGGGCCCAGGGTATCCAGGTGAAGTACTGGAAAAACTGTAAGGTCTGGAAGTTTATTGAGATACCCATTTGAGTATTTCAATCTCTCTGTTTCTCTCCCCACTTTCTATCCACCCAGTGCAGGACAAGTGGAGCTAAGGAGGTATGTGGGCTTCTTACAGCACAGTCTTAGTGTCTAAATCCAGATACTGTGGGATCCATAGTGTTCAAGAGAAAGAGTTGGGCATGTGACTGAGGGAATCTGTAGTAGGAAGTACAGAAGGTGTGCAAGCATTGTGCATTTGTGTGTGCCATTGACTGGGAGACTGGTGATCAAAGCCTGTTACTGGAAACACTGAGCATCCAGGATTATTATTGGGGATCCATATTGTACACACCTAGGCAGGCTAATGCATCTGTATACTGATCAGCCAGAGTGCAACAGAGTACAGCTGCTGGTGCTGGTTTTGTCTGCATGACTGCTCATTTCTGTCTCTGGTGATCTGTATGGATGGCTCCGTGTGTGTGTGTGCTGCATATGTATCTGCATGTATGTGCCCACTAGGAACGCACGCTCAGCGTTGTGACTGGCTGGTTTGAAGGAGCATGGAACTGCAGCAGCCTCAGGTTACCTGACTCAGAACCTCTCATATCTCTTCCTCTTTTTGGCATAGATGAAATAAAAGTGAAGTAAGTAGTAGAATAAATGCCTGGTGTTGTTTTGCAAACGAACAGGTTCTGTTGACTCCACCTCTGCAAACCACTAACCACATCTTACACAGCAAGAATTTCTGAAGTAAAAAGAGCTGAAAGATTTGGACTGGCACAAGATAAAATTTCTAGAAGTTAGCATTCTTTTGTCATGTGTGCCACAAACTGCCTTCAGGCAAATGCCTCAGGATGAAAGATACAGACTTGAAACAGTGAAATCATAGATTCTGAGAATACTCATCCAAACAGTTGTTACATAGATGAAAATAACTAGAATATTAAAAAACAAAAGATAGTATATCAGCTTCTTTTCTTACCTCTTTATAGTCATCCTGTTAAGTCTAGGAAGCAAGAGAATTGTTTGAATTACAACCAAACCAGCTGAGTGACAGAATGTCTACACCCACCCTATACTTTTAAAAAAATGGACCTGAGACATGCCAAATTCACAGTAGTGTTTATAAACTTAGTCCACAGCTCTCGTAAAATTGTTTTCCAGTAATTGCCAGAATCACTTACCTGTAGAGTTTTTGGATTGCATGGGCTGCATTCTTTCTCACATAAGGAGATAAATCAGAAGAGGCTTCCTTAATAGCAAGCATCATAATAGGAACGATAATTGGGACACGTATACTGGATAAAACTCTTAAAGCACTTGCACGGATTAACTGATTAGGATCCTAAAGAACAGGAGTGAAGGGGAGAAATAAAATAAGATAGTGCAGAAACAAATCATTAAATTTGCTGCTGTGTTTACACTAATTAGTGTTGACACATTAAAACATGTAAATCTATCTGACTAAGTCAGACTTACAAGTGAAGGCCATGCTAATAAGAAAATGGGCCACACTTCACAGAAAAAAAATTCCAAAACCAGAAAAAAAAGGAAACAAATAAAGAAAGAGAACATTAAACATTATGAGAATACGAAAATTTTACAAAGGAAAACATAACATAATGAAATTTTCCAAACAAAATATGGTACTTATGGATAAAAAAGACTAATATTTTATTTAATAATCACATTTGCTGCAATACAAGTGAAATTCAGATATTCTGAAAGACACACTAGCCAATTTTATTACTTATATATAAGAAGTGTCAAATGAAAATGTTGTTCTCAGTTGTGACATTCCCACTCAAGTTCTTGACAAAAAATCCATTTTATGCTTTACTGCAAGTTATAAACTGAAGCCAGAAACAAAAACAATTTTAAAGAATATGTCAAAATATTAGGCTAAATGTTTTGAGACTTTTTTCTATTTCTTATCCTCTCTTCTTTTGCCCCAGTTCTTGGTCAATTTTACAATACCAGGGTTACCTTGGAGATCCAACACATCTGTATTTGGATGAACTGTTATGTAAACTTTATTCATTAATCATGGGCTTGGAACACAAGGGAAAGATGTTGCTTAATCAAGTAATAAATCCCCCGAAATCTAGTAAAGTGAAATTGCAGCATCATTAATTCATTATACTGTACAGTGTCTTGCCAGAAGGTAACCTCCCAAAGAACATTTCTCCCAAGGATTGAGAGCTGGCAACATGCATTTTCAGTCTGGTATT
Source organism: Notiomystis cincta (assembly GCA_013398075.1). NCBI lineage: Eukaryota > Metazoa > Chordata > Aves > Passeriformes > Notiomystidae > Notiomystis > Notiomystis cincta. The sequence continues at coordinate 93,419 of VZRX01002170.1, forward strand.
ACCTAATTATCAATTCATCTAAGATCTCAAAATTCTTACATCTTAGAAGCTTCTAAGTAGTAAGTATCTGGATGGTGAAAGCCCTTTATTTGACCATTTTTGGAGAAATATCTTGTTTCTACCAGAGTTTGCAAAGCTCATCTGCAGTCAATTAAGTTTAAACTAAAAAGTCCTTTTCATAGAGGGAGGTAAAAAAAAGTCCACACATAAAGCCAAATTATAATCACAAGAAACTGAGAAACAAAACATTACAAAAAGTGAACAGACTTATCTGTCATAGCAAGCTTAGTCATTTCTTTAATTGCTGATAATTGCCTCTAGTCTGGAGGCTACCCCACTGCCACACCACCAGTTCTTTTTTTCCTACTCAGCCACAACATTATCACTTGTCCTTTCGGTCTCATTACCCACAGCTCTTAAAAGAGCTGTGCTGTGTGGAGTGTTCACCGTATACACATATCACAAAAAACACTGGATACAAAGTCATTTGAATTCCCGCTTTCCACACCAGTCAGAGATAGTAAAGGCAGTACATATGACATTGGGGCGAAAGTTCAAGGGAAGGGGTCAGAAAACACTCTAGCTGATATGGGATCCTCCTACAGCTGCCCAACTGGTGCTCTCATTGCAACATTTTCCAAGATGCAAGGTGTGGGGGTTAAGTGACATAACAGAAATAAGCCTAGAGTACAAGAAGGGTACACAAAAAACCCAATCTTCTCTTACTATAAAAACTGGTCAAATTTCAGAACAGAGACTTAATAAATCTTTCTTCTCTCCATAGTCACACTGGAAAGGCAACCCTAAACTTTGCTAATCCCATCTCTCATTGTTATCTCATTTGAAGCAAAAGAGTACAAAAAGCTATTTTTTCAGTGCTTTTAATGAAAAAGAATCATGTGCAAGACACTGAATATTTTAATTTAGGTACTACTGTCTTCCTTATGTTTCAATTCTCTACTGTACACAAAGTTCTTTCTTTTACATAAACTAAAAGGAATATAGGCAGTTCATGGTAATAACAGGGTCTTTTTTCCATACACATAAGTTATGTTGGAATGAGAAAAGTCATTCTACAAATTAAATGTTTGGCATGTGGATTTGAAAGCACCATTCTCCTGTTTTTCTTTAGTGAAGTAATTTTACTTCTTTCAGGCTTACTTAGCTGCTTGACAAGGTTTGAGGTAGCAGAGAAAAACTTGGTCAATCACATAACTTGAAACTACTTTACCAGATGTAGATATTTACATGTTTTAGTTTATCACACTACACTCACACAGATTTTTTTTGTGCTACTAGCTCAGAATTCCCTATAAAATGTTATTTAGTAGTCACTCACTTTTAAAGCACGCTGGAAAGTACTGATGGACAATAATGCCAGATCTTGCTGCTCCTCTGCGTAGCGCATCAGATAAACATATACGAGCTTTTTTATCTGAAAAGAAAAACACAGTGAACATCACCATGAGAAACTTTTAGAATTCTATAAAACTAACTCCAAGGTTTCATATTTTTATCAACATTTTCTTCTTTGAAATGTAAAAAAAGCTAATATATCCCTGGAGCACTCATGTGCTTCTCCAATGTCTTACAAAGTGCCTGAGGTGCTGCAATCCTACCTAATTAATGAAATAGTCAGAGGAAGGCTAGTAATACAAAGGACTGCTTTATATTATTAACTAATAAATTAAGACTTGAGTAAGATGTTGACATGGGGAAACTGATCGCTTGAGTACATCTTTTTTTTTCTTATAGAAAATAGGTTAAACTGTAATAGCTTAGAATTTCAACAAGTCCATTTTATTTTACCCTGAAACTCAAAATAAATTACTGTAACACATGAAAGTGAATATAACTTACAGCTGAAGTGTGGTAACTCACCCTGTTCAAATCTGATTAAAAGAGCACTTATCTTGGATGAAAACAAAGGATGTTAGATTCATCTCTGCATGACTTATAAGCATTCAAAAAATGTCATATAAGCATAGTACAAAGGATGCAATGTCCAAAGGCTAAAAACCTCAGTATGATTTTGGGGAGGAGAGTATTCAATTTAGTTCACTTTACCTCCTTATACCCAAGAAGCAGTGAAAACATTTTTTAACATTTGAGTAGTAAGCTCACTATTGGGGTTTGTAATGAAAAATTCTGAAAGACCCTCAACTACAGCTGTGCTAATAATTACTGTCACTATCAGAAGATCTATCTTTGTGCCAATTCTGGCAAAAACCCATAATATTAAATCACAGAAGGTTACACCATACTAAATTATTTTTTGTTCAGCTTTAGAGAAGTAGCAATCAACATTGACCACAAGAGGCCTGTGCACTGAATGACTGCAGGTGTGCAAAGAAAGCCTCCTTTCCTTGAAACCACTCTGTGACTAGAAATGGAAGCACTCAGAGCTTCGTGACTACACTATTCTTTTACCATTTACCTTCATTCAATGTTAAAATGCTCTGTTCTATAAAGCTAATCATAACAGGGGCACATTAGGCTTGAGGAACACAGGCAGATTTGTTTAATTAATTTATCAATATAAGCACATCAAAATCCATGAATTATTGATGAAGACTTATTTTTGTTCTATACCACCAATTGTTTATTAGGTCACTTTTTGTATCCTTACCATCCATGACTTGATGCACATAATCAAGCTGAGGTCAGCATGCACTTACAAAAAAAAATAAATCGGAAGGCACTTTTGTAAACAATAAGATGCCCTTTGCTTCTCTTCAAATAAATTAACATGTTATACCACCTCTTCATCTCCATTTTCCTGCATCAGGGCACTGAGGCCTGATTTGAAAAAAATTCAGCAGCCATTTCTGGGCAGGAAACTCACATCAATGCAATCATACAGCATCGAAGAATGTTCTGAGTTGAAAGGAACCACTGAGTCCAACTCTTCAATGAATGGCCCATACAAGGATGGAACTCACAACTTTGGTGGTTTTAGCACCATGCTCTAACCAATTGAGCTACTCTCAGGGCTACTCAGATAAGTCAATATATTTTATGCTACCACATTACAGACAGATTTGGGTAAGATTTCTTAGGAATAGGTAAAAATTTGCCAAGACATTTTCAGGAAACAGGATCAATGTATTGAGAATCTGACAATCTAGTAATTGCTCATAATTTCAAAAGTATCCTAAAAAATGGACCATGATAAAGGTTTCTGAGACAAAAAAGGTCTAACTAGATGGCTGTAAGTACACCTACAGTATGACCTAAACTTGTCATCTAACTCAAATCGATAAAGAAATTTGTCAGATGGCTTTACTGAATGTCCTTATCTCTTTTCAGTTTAACAGTCTCTTCCTATACAAATATGTTAGCATTAAACGGTGGAAAAACGAGTAATGAAGGAAGTTTAACTACAGCATAAAAGATGACACGTGAATTCACATAACTGTCCATTTGTTTTAAAATAGGAGAAAAGATCCATAAAATATAAACAGTGAAAGGCTTCTGCTAATAATGTTCGGTTATGTGACAAGACCTCATCTTCATACACCACAAAGGAGCACTCACAAAGGACACAAGGGGGATGGAGGGATGTGTGCACACAACTCCCTGCTCTAGCTTCTCCCAAGCCCATGACAGGAACCATCAGCTCAGAGATGCAGAGAGAAACACAGTAATAGGAGGGAAACCAAATACGGGACTTATAGAAAGGAAACCCTCTCACACTCCTACCAGAAAAACCTCAGGAAAGCCTCAGCTCCTATGCCCAGGTGTTAAAACCACCAAGAGTCAACAAACACCAGAGCATCTTTCAGACAAGGTCTTTTATGTATATAGAAATGGGGCACAGAAGAAAAGTATTTTAGACAAGACATGCGATGTTTTGGAGAAGAACTAAGGTGAAGGAGTAGCTAGGGAAATCTACATGATCTGGAAAGGATTAAGTCAGGGAAAAACAGAGAGATAAGATGGCTGAACAGTTTGATAGTTGGTACATCTATCCTTCTATTCCTTGCATGTGAATAACACAATCTGTTGCCATTGACTCATTAAATTTAATTTTGAACTGTTCTCCTTAGTGAGGTACTTTTTATTTGAAGTGAACATGCATTTACATGCCTGCAACTACAGTCAGGCCAACAGGCTGGAGGGCTGCTGTGTCCATGGGCACCAGCAAATAGAGAGACCAGAGTGAGGGGACTTAAGTAAAACTCCAGCAACTGCAATGTGACATCCAGCCATAGGGATCTCTAAGTCCAGGGTGGCCAGCATCTGGAACAAGTCTGGCTGCCAACACCTGGGCTGGGACTACAGGCCAGAAGGTGCATGACCACATGTGCAGCTGAAGAGGCCAGAATATGCAGAATCAAGCACAAGCCAGTATGTCTGTGGTGCCTGTGACTGGAATGGGTGCAGGTGTAAGAACGGATCAAGCTGTACTAGCTGACAAGTAGGTGAAGTGGCCTGGGAAGGAAGTAGGTGTGGGTGTGAGCATCTAAGGGCGAGGCCACAGGAGGAGCTGGCTATGGCACAGTGAAGTCCCATCCAACTGCAAGGAAAGCCCATGGCCCATGTGGGTCACTAGGGGCAAGAACCATAGTTTTTTGTGTGTCTCTTCAAGGGCATAACCACAGGGGTTTAGATAGTAGAGGAGCATGGAAGCTCTGGGCAGGTCCAGTTGTATGTGTGCAGAGGTCCACAAGGGAGCAGCTCCTGACAAACCAGGAGAGTCCTGGTTTAGAGGGATTCATATGTGTACAGATGTTTGTACCAGCAAATGAAAAAGGGCTATAGCCCTTAGGGGCTCATCTGTCCAGCTGCCATCAACAGGGGTGACTAAGATCCATGGGCCAGACACTGGGCAGACTCTGTATGGATGAATACTGTATATATAAACACATTCCCACTAGCAGACCATCTTGAGCTGCCAAGCTGCTGGTGTTGTTTGTGTTCACCTGAATACCCTGTGACAATTTACGTGGCTGCCTCTGTACTTACAGATTTCTTCTGTATATTTACAAATACAATATTTATGTGTATGTACACACCTACCAGGGATACAGTCTTAGCTTCACTACTGATTGGGCTTAAAGCCTGGAACTGGCACAGTCTTGCCTCTATCAGACTAGTGGTTCCAGCCCTAACAGTTAAAAACACTCCAGATGAATAATATTGTTTAAGACACTCCTCTTTGGTGTAAGGTCTCACTGTTTAACCCTGGACTTAAGACTACTCATAACTTACAAACACAAATTACAGTGGAAAAGAATATTTAACTAGTCTGATTTCTCGTCCCATATATTTTTACTGCCTATTACTAAAAGTACCATTACAATTTCCAAAATTATTTTAATACAATAAGTTCCTGAAAAACTCTAAATTAGCATCTTTGTACACTTACACCTCCTTGACTTACCAGAGCTCAGTATTTGGCCTTGGCCAAATAAATCCACTCTCTCAGAGAATGAAAAAACCTGAAGTTTTCAAAGTAGTAACTAAAGAAGAATAATTTCTTTAAAGCTAAAAATTAAACTCAAACTTGACTATTACTATCCATCCATGTAAATATGGAAGAAAACTGATGTTTTATCCATTATATCACAGTATGTTAGAGTGAGAAAGGAGTTTGCTGAAGCCATTATTATAAGAAACATAATCTTCAGTGCCATAAGCCAAGGAAAAAATAATTTTTTGTTCCCACTAATAATAAAGGCTGAAGTACACATTTTCAGAAGAGGACAGAAGAACTGAAACATGCATTCAACTGACTTGTCTCCTTAAAATCCAATGCTTCAAACAACTGTTGCCTGCATTTTTCAAAAATTATGATCTTGAGCAGTGGGAAGTAACTAAAGTCATTGCATGTCCACTCTACTTTCATCAAACTGATGCTTGTTAGGCGCTATGAGGTCTCAAAAAATAAACTTACAGATGCTATTTTTATTGAAATCTCATTTGTCAAGTCAACTATAACTCTGACACTCCTAAAGGGAAGCTGTCAGTGTATGCACAGTAATGCCAGTGAGCATCAGAGTTACATTTTCTACATACACTCTGTGGTTATACAACAGTAACCCTGTGGATTTAAACATACCACCGTTTAACACAACCTCAATTTTTTTAGTACTGTGGAAATCTAAATTTTCACTAGTCCAAGATGGATTTTTCCCCCTTGCTTTCTTATGAGAAACAAACAAACAAATAAACAAACAAAAGATACAGAAGCAAGCTACTTTGTGTGTCTAATAACACCCAATATAGATGCAAGAGCATACTTTTTTTACCCAGACATTACTTTTCAGCTTTGATTTGCAACAGACATTTAAAAATACAATGTAGCACAACCTTAAGCTTTGCAATAAGCACCACATATCAAATAAACTACAATAACTTTTCGCAATTACCACCACACTTTACAAACTTTATAAAATTAAGTAATTTTCTTTTAAATGTAAAGAGCTACTATTCCTTCCTCCAAATCACCTAACGGGTCTCCTTTATTTACAGAAAAAATTACTATCATAATGCTATTACTGAAATAAACTCCTAAAAAGTTCCATTAATGATACTAGAGATTTTATGGTTTATGTTGTAGTCTAATACACTTAAATAAAATTTTCATAAACAGATTTTCTGTAAGAGCATGCTTAACAAGTTAGAAGAATACCTCAATATTTTTACTGGCAACATTCTTCACAACAGCAGGAAACAGCTCAGAAGCATTTTTTCCTTTTGCAATCATCTGAAACAGAACAAAAAAAGAGACAAATGTTGGTAATGTAACAATATGATTTATTACAACGCGGTTTAAATTTTGTTGATTTATTACAGATTTGTATTTCAAATCTCATTTCTATGAAATTGAGGATAAAGATGTGGGTTTTTGTTAATCATTAGACCTTACAGGATACAATCCATACAACAAAAACTCTTGGGTGCTGGCTCGCTATGGGTTTGCTGGAGTGGAATCCATGAACTGGACTTTAACATATAGGACAGCAAATAATTTTTAATGCTTTCAAAATTACTAAAAACAGGCATTGCTAGTCTGAAAATCCCTGCAGAATTACCTTCTGGGAGCTGGAGGGGAAAAAAAAAAGGCACCCAACAACCCAACAAAGCCCAAGAAGTCACATAAGTTAAGTCTTGCTCCTTTTCCCTGGAATACCTGTGGTTTGCAACAGAATCAAGGAGAAAAATAAACATCACACTTTAGAAAAAAAACAAGGTTATTTTCCACAGCAAGTTAAACACAGAAGGCCATAAAGTGTTTATACAGAACAAAAAAGAATATACAAAAGCCGCACAGTAAAAGCCAGATCAATCAACACAGCAATTTTTTTTTTAAAGGAAGTTTTTATGTTTTATCATGAGCAAGGCATGTCACAAACAATAAAATTGTCACAATAAAGATCATAAACATTAAAATCCCGGTTTAGCTTCAGTACTTGTACAAACAGCTTAAGAAGGAAGTTATTTGTAGGAAACTGGGTACATAAGAAGGAATAAAATACTTTCATATACACTATAGCTGCACAATTCTCTGCTTAGATATAATTCCAGTAGAATGTTTGGCAGTACTTTATGTCCAACACTGCAAACTCTGGAATTTCAGGATCATGTTACGTCAAGTTACATCAAGTTACACAAGTTCAGTGCTGCTGAAAACAGATCCAGAGCACTCCCAGCTCTACATACAGTTCTACACTCCACACAGACTCTGTGCGTCTTGCTTAAGGTCAAGATTCAGCCAGCCAAACATCAAGTTAATCAGGAAACACAAAATCTCACTAAGACATCATAGAATAGTTACCTTTAAAAGTAATGTAGTCCAAACCCCCTGCTTCAAGCAGGAACATCTTTGAAATGTTCACAGATCAGGTTGCTGAAAGCCCCACCACTGAATGTTTCCAAGGATGGTGTATTCACTATCTCTCTGGGCGACACGTCCCAGCGTTTCACCACCATCGTTCCAAAATCTTCTTCCTTTTATCTAATCTATATCAACTGTCTTTTAGTTTAAAACCATCTCCCCTCGTCTGGTCAACACAGGCCCTACTGGAAAGTTCTCCTCCAGCTTTCTCACAGATCCCGTTACATACTATTTGTCCCAACATCCGGTTTAAATACTGGATGGCTGTCATCTCTGGGCTTCCTCAGTAGCTGATGCTGACAAACAAGCATCTCCCCGGGGTGATGAAGCTGACCTGTCTTTAATTCTTGCCTGAGGACAAGATTAATTCCCCCTGAGCAGTGTGTCAGGGTTTTTCCACTGACTCTAAATGTAATCTAGGGTTGAGTAGTTTGCACCTGGATTTCTTACACAAATAATACTAAGTGTTTAGCGTCCCCATATCTCTGAACAAGGTTTGCAGGTAAAATATAACTTTTTAAATACTATGCACAAACTCCAAAATATTCTGTAAAGGCTACAGGATTTCAATGCTAATCAATGCTTAATTTTCTCTCAGAGGGTATCCTTTACCTCATTTTGAGCTATAAGGTCTCCCCAGAATCTTCTCCAGGTGGAACAACCCCAACTCTCTCAGCCTGCCCTCCCCGGAGAGGTGCTCCAGCCCTCAGATCCTTTTTGTGCCCTGCTCTGGACCTGCTCTAACATGTCTGTTTTTCCTGTCCTGAGGCTGTAGAACGGGATGCAGTTCTTCCAGTGGGGACTCCAGTACCAGAGTGGAGTAAGGGAGCAGAATCATCTTCTTCAACCAGCTGGCCATGCTTTCTGGGCTATTAATGAACACTGTCAGCTCACAATCACCATTTCATTCACCAGCACGCCCAAGTCCTCCTTGGCAGAGCTGCTCTAGACCCCTTCATCCACCAGCCTGTGCTGATACTAGGGCCTGCCTTGATCCAAGGGCCAGACCTTGTACCTAGCCTTGTTGAACCCCATGATACTGCCATGGGTCCACATTACGAGTTTGTCCAGATCCCTCTGGACAGTATCCCATCCCTCAGGCATGTCAGCTGCACCACTCAGTTTTGTGCTGCCTGTAGATTTGGTGAAGGTGCAATCAATCCCACCATCTATGTGATAAATAGTACTGGTACCAGTACAGACCCCTGAGGGACACCTCTTGTCACCAATGTCCATTGGGGTCCAACACACAAAAGCAACAATATGCAGGGATCCAACAAAAAAACAAGAATTCAGTTACTCCTGTCCATAACCATTACATTCCAACCATTACTCAACATTATGCAGCTGATTAAACTTCTTATTCTCAATTCACAGATCTGTTTGTGTATTTCATTGATAAAACACATTAAAAGCATAAAGAGTTAGGATCTGAGGCAATAAAAGCAAGAACACAAAAAGCCAGGCAATACGCAGTAAACTATATTCTGAGAAGCTTAGAAGAAGGATGCTGGAAGGAAGAAAAAAGGCAGCTGTAGCTCAAACTATTATTCAGTCTTTCAAAAGGGTGTAAGACCAGCTGCCCAGCATGACATCTTGATCTAATCCATTTAACATCTTAAACTGCTTATTGCACCTGTTTTAAAACACAGGAAGTGACACAAGCACTGTGAAAAAGTAAGCACATTATATGAGTTCCAAGGGGTTTTTAACTAAGAGTCTAAAATCAATATACTACTTTCAGGGCTGGGGGGGCCTCCATAATAAATGACAAATTCAGAATGCTGGGTAGAACTTAGCAACAAGATGCATTGCAGAGAAGTAAGACAAAATGAAAAATTATCATCTAGCCTTGGTGCAACAGAAGTTACAATACTCAAAAACAGGTATGATCCTCAGACCTCCCTGATAGGCTATAATAGTATGACTCTATGCATTACTCGCTTATTTAACTGATCAACCATAATAGCTCCAGTGTACCATGTAAATATGTATTTAGGGTCTTTTAAAAGAGTGTATTTTGATTCACTATTGCATAACGATTAGTGCAGATCCTCCTTAGCTCATGGATCATTAACCTGAAAGAAGGTAAGGTTCTTTCCAAGACTAAGGTATCTCAGGTCACTTTTGTTGCTATGCCTAGACATTCTCCAGTTGTGTTGTCTTATAGACCTGGAGGTTCTGCACAAAACCTTTCATTCTAGCATACGTGCTGTATAATGTCAGGATGTACTAATTTATTCATTTTTCCATGTAAGACACACAGACATGGATGACACTCTCTGAGGGAAATTAGGCACGTGACTATTTCTTAAATTCATGCTCTGAAATCTTCAGAAGTGAAATTCCACTGATTTTTCCCCAGAAATTCAAATAGGTTTCAATTCAAATAGGTACTGGTTGTTAAATATCAGTGTATGTTCTAAAAGAAATATCAGCTGTTATGTTTTCATGCATATAGCAGAATATGTATACACAAAAATTTATTTCTAAACCAGTAGTGTTGCTCATATTCTTCCAATGATTGCAATTATTTTATTGCATGTATATAAGGAAGAAACATACAAAATAACATGCTGATTTAAAAAAAAAAAGTCATTGATTATGGAAAATTTTAGCTGAAAGTAGGCTTAGCTACCTCCATGTATAAGGGAGAAGCAAAAAGATCAAAACTGGACTACTCCTATGCTTGAAATGATACTGTTTTAAGTCACTCTCTAGAAGACAGATTTGGTTTTATTTGTAGTGAATCTCCTTCTCCTTAGGAGAAAGTTTACAAACTACCTTAAAGGAGGAAGCAGCAGCACAAAGTGCCATAACCACAGTTCTCCTGCTACTTCTCTATCATGCCTATAAGAACAAATGAAGGCTTAGCCTCTTGAAGTCTACTAAAATACTAAGATAATTGTTGAAATCATAGAATTATAGTCATACAGAACAGTTTAGGTTGGCAGGGACCTTAAAGACTAACCCCTTTTCCATGGTTAGAGACATCTTACCAAGCATCTCCCCTGTGAGGACAGGCTGAGAGAGTTGGGATTGTTCCGCCTAGAGAAGAGAAGGCTCTGGGGAGACCTTATAGCACCTTCCAGTATGTAAAGGGGGCTAAAAGAGAGCTGGAGAGGGACTTCTATAAGGGCATGTATTGACAGGACAAGGGATAATAGCTTTAACCCGACAGTGGGTAGGTTTACACTAGATGTTAGGAGAAAATTATTGTGAAGGTGGTGAGGCAGTGGAAGAGATTGGCCAGAAGTGTTGGATTCTGTATGCATTGTTTTTTTCAACTATCTAAAACTTTGAAAATAAGCATTCCAGTGAGACATGTTAAACAACACTATGACAATAGAGTTCCTTTTTCCTCTAATAATAAGGCTAGAGGAAGCCTCTCATCTCTGAAAAATACATCTCATCCCTGAGAGATGTAAGCTCCTTTCTGTATGTAAGCACAGAAGCACCTTTGTGTTCCACAAGAACATTATGAGGCCTCATGCTCATAATTGTGCAATGTCCCAGTCCTGACCTGTAAAGCTCATTGTTCGAGTTTGTTATGTCAACCAGAGGTTGGTGCCACGTATCAGATGTGAAACACATTTTAAACATAGTACAGGAAACAGCAAATACCTTGAAGATATGAAAGAAACTAAAAACAGAAGACAAATCAAACAACTCACTTTTGGTTAAGTAATGGTCAGCCTTACAAACTAGAAGGTTGTTCCTACTTTAAGCAGCAGCAGCTGAGCAAGGAAAAAATACCCAAGAAGCAGAAGGTGCCTGTTGCCATTTGGGGAAATAGTGCTCTTCCTGCACTGCACAGTGCTTAGAACAGGAACAGAAACCAAGGACCATAAATTTAAAAAAAAAAGACAGAGATCGGAAACTGGAAACTGGAGAGAATTGTCAGAATTGGAAAATGGAGGAGCAGAAGAAAGAATGTGCCCAATTAGTTCTGCTTTCCCTTGCTGAAGACCTCTCAAGCCTGATCACTTCAGCCTGAGTCCATCAAGGATCACAGCTCTCACTGCTAACTACACATCTCCAGCTTCAAGGTATCACACACTTCCAGAAAATTAAAGAAGCCATTAAGAACTCTTTTGAATGCTCAGCTGCAGCAGGTATTCAAAATTTGTTCACTATACACTCATCTGTAATGGCAGTATTTTGTGTAGGAAAAAAGGAAGATAAAAATATCAACCCAGTAAAGCCTTGGTTTAAAATTTAAAGTTGATTCAATTTAATGCTTTCTAATTCCCCCCATAAAAATACATACACACCTACATTCAATGTCAACAGTTTCCAAATACAGATAAATATTTGGCCAACTTTTCAAAAAAGAAAATCAAGGGAGCAAGAGGCAACTTACCACGACTCTCCTGCCCACAGTAATAACCAGAAAAAAAAGATCTTTTCTGAGGGAAGCAGAAGAATATAAGCTTACCATGGCACTTATAAAGGTCATGTTTTTTTGCAACTGCACATCTGTATGCCAGACTCTCACTGGTCAAACCCTTAGCAATCCCTACATCATGCTGGAGAAAATGAATCAAAAAACCTTTCTGAAAACCAAGAATGACATTATCAAATAACAGTTGGTAGGTTACCCAGATCTGACACGTAACTAACATCTCTGCCAGGACTAGGAGATTACAGGCAAAAAGACAACTGTATGGAGTAAAATTCTCATCACTGGATGATCATGTAAGGAGAAGAAGTCAGCTCTGGAGTCGGAGGAAAGAACAAAATGACATGATACCACCTGTACCTACTCTCTCTGATTCATACTCGGACAGGATTAAGTATGCAAAAACCAAGCAAAACAAAAAAGCATATCCAGAGTAGAGTGAAGAAACAATGACAGAAAAAAATTTCAAAAGCCCCAAAACAAAAAAGCCATGTAGACACTAAATAATATTCTGTAGCACATTCTTCCAGTACTTTTAAGAAGAAATAAAGGGATACTGTCAACTTCATGATGTTTTGTTTATAGGGGTTAAACACAGAACAGCGTTAAACATTATTTAATCACGTGTATGAGTACATGTTCACCTGAAATACTCAAATATACTGAAACAATCAAATATTCAGGCATCATGCTCAATCAAAACCAGAAAATCCTTGTACAGTTTAATAAAATAAAAATAGTAAATGCAACTTGTCATTGTATTTCTGCAAATTTCTATTGTTTCCAGTCTGATGAATTTGAAGCTTCTCTTCAGGACATATTTCCTATTCAAGGTCTTACTGAAAATAGCTGTTTACAGGCATATTGGCACTGTTACATAAATATTTTAAAAGTATACAACTGCATATAGCCAGATATAACAATTTCTACCCAAAATTCCAAGTTAAGAATTTTACCATTTCATCATCACGACTTCTAAAAATCATTTAGACACTTAAGTGCTAACCTGGATCTGTAAAAGAAAAGCATTATTCCCATCCAAGAAATAAAAATAATAATAAACTCCCATATCCCCTAACAAATAAAAACAATAATAAAAAATATCACATACCCCAACAATCCTTTTCATGGCATCCAGCTTTGCAGAATCTTTACTGCTTTCCAACATTTGTTTTAGGTCTTCATTTCTACAGCAGAAATATAGTAAAGCACCAATTAGAAAAACTTAAAATTAGAATACCATTTTTATATTCTTGCATCAGTTCAGCCACTTATGGGGAGGCACTGCTCCCTTTTGTAAACTGTATTTGCTAACACATTGTACACACACTGTATAATGAAGTGTTTAGCAAAAGAATGTATCAGATCCTAACAATAACGTAAGACCATGCAACTTCAATCTGCTGTTACCTGAACCTGTCTTGAAGGTTGAAATCTGGAGGCACAGAAGAGCTTAGTTTAAATCAACAACTCATTGACTTCTCCCTTGTCCCCCAGGGAGGGCCAGATGCAATAACTAGAAGTTGACACGTTTGTGTTAAAATATAATATCAGCTCCCGTAAATCACATAAAAGACCAGCCTTCAGTATGCTCTGAATTTCACTAAGAATCAGAGATATAACCTTGTGCTCCTACCTGCCTTTCTGGATTGTAAATTGCTATCCTTTGCCCTCAGGATTAAAAGCCTAAGATCTGTAGTATGTTCTACAAGCTGTAAGACTCAGACAGCCTGATGATTAGACACCCACAGTGTCCAAGCACTTTTTACAGCTGAAATAGAACTCTCCCACAAAAATATCAAGTTAATAAGAAGTTCTCTTGTAGATACAGCTTTTCATTAGCTGTCACTAATGCGAAACATCATCCTGCAATACAGATACCTGCAATATTAGAAGGAACTCTGAAGACTTTCCAAGTTTACAAACCCTGCGAATTTTCACACAAGTGAAAAGCAACACAGTGGGTAGACCGTGGCTGAACACCAGATGCCCACCAAGCCATTTTATCACTCCCTTTCTGATGCAAGACCAGGGTGAGCAAATAGGATGGAAAAAACTTCATGTGTCACGATAAAGACAGTTTAATAAAGCAAAAGCAAAGGCTGCAGGCAGAAGCAAAGGAAAACAAAAGATTTATTCTCTACTTCACATCAGCACTTCCAGGAAGCAGGGCTTCAGTATACATCGCAGTTGCTCTGGAAGACCAGCGCCATAAGGAAGAATGCCCACCCTTCTTTTTTGTAGCTTTTATCGATGACCAGCCATCATATGGTATGGAATATCCCCTTGGTCTGTCTGTGTCAGGAGTCCTGGCCACACATCCTTCAAGATCTTGCCCATCCCCAGGCTACTAGTGAAGGGGAATATTGGAGAGACAGTCTTGACTGCTGTGTGAGCACCGCTTAGCAGCAGCTACAACACTGGTGTGTTACCAACACCTTTCTCACTTCCAATTCAAAGCACAGCATGATGAATACTGCTGCAAGGGAAAATAATTCCATCTCAGCCAGACCAAATACATCCAGACAAGATTTTAAAAGTGAATGCAGAACCTAGACATATTCTGATTTATCTAATGCTGTGATGTCACAGATATTTTCTTATTATCCTGTTGCAGGATAAAGGCACACCTTTCTCTACATTAAACTCAACATTTTTCTGATTTTATTCAAACATGCTTGTATTCACCTCTATATCATCACGCTTCTTTTAGTCACTCCCTATTTTCCCCTTGGATCTATATCCTTATTTTTTATATCAGAAATAAAGTATTTGTTGGTTTAGGGCTGTACAGAAAATATTGTTAATAATTTGGACTTTTTACCTTTCAATCCCTCTGTATAGTTCTGTTTGCAATTAACTTTTTAGGAGGAGTAGCTTTGCTTTAATTTTTGGCAGCCCTCTTTAGTCCCATCACTCTTGCCCAAAGAAATAGCTTAATTTTCTGACCATTCCTACCCACCTATTCCTCACAGGATACCAAGTACGTCTCAGTTCTTTTTGATCAGCTTGAAGTACCTTGCCCGAGACCTTGCTCTAGCTGGATACAGAAATTCAGAAACTTCTAATTCCTTCTGCCTAAGTCTTAATTCTTACCTGTGCAAGAATCTGTATGACATGGTAAGAAAAGTTATACAGCAAAAGACAGTACTTGATTTAGGAAGTTGCTTTTAGTCCTACGCTCCTTCTTCCAGTTTCCTACTGGAATAAATGTGTTGTTGCAAAATGTGGAATACGTAAAAATTTTCTTAAGAAAGGATGTTCTTTGATGTTTGATCTTGTATACTTTCAAGCCTAATCAACAACGAACGAAATTCAATCTATGAAATGACAGCAACAAAGAAGCAAGTTCAAAGTGAGGTCTGTGTGTTAGAAAGACAAATTACTCATCTGTAGAATTGCCTTGTTAAGGCTTAGGGCTTGACATGTTTCAATGATCTCAGACCCCAGTGAGGCCAGCAAAGCTTGGGAAGAAGGACTCACCCGTGAGAGCGGACAAAGCATGCAAAATTTATGGGCCACATGGACGTTTTGCAGAACCCCCAAGACAAGGAGGAAAACAATAAAGACACCGCAGCAACAGTGTGGAATCAGCTCCAACGGGGTAAAAGGCAATTCTAGCAGGGGGAGACTGTGATCATGGCCCACCAACTTAAGGAACCTCTGACCCAGAGTAAGAGAAAGGCTGAGCATGGGGACCAGCTATCACGAGAAGTGAGAGATTCATTAACCAACAGAAGGTACAGTACGAATTAACAAAAAAAAACCCAAACCAACAAACAAACAAAACAAAAACAACAAAAAAAAAGTCAACAAAATAGAAGATGTAGAAATAATAATTTGAACTTGAGGATCAAGTAGCAAAAACAGAGGAAGTCGTCTAGAACAGAATCCAAGTACATGCCAAGTACATGACTGTCTCCCAGAACATAACAAATAACAAGAAAAAATAAAAAGGTGAACTTAAGATGTGAAGACAGAAGAAGTGTATTTCTAAATGCTTATAGAAAATATTCTTCCATACACTTCAAATTAAAACATTTTGAACTGTTAGCTGGGAATATATAAATGACAGAAATTTATATATGGAGACCTGTTTTGCACTAGCCTTTTATCCGTAAGAGAAAAGCAGCAGGAGAAAAAATATAAAAAGAAAAATAGGAATTAAACAACAAGTTCTTGATGAATCCATTTGGAAATTAATTGTTACTTGAATTGATGGTTTGTTTGGGTTTCTAAAAATCTTTTCTAACAAATTATAAACCAGGATTAGCAAATATTAGATACTTACAGAGTAAAATATTGCTCCATACATCCACATGGATCACCAGCGGCAGCAAGCCTTTTTTCTTCTACAGTTAGATACGGTTTCAGTGTAACCTCAAAGTTCTGCCCTTTAAGAGCAGACTTAATAGTGCAAGACACCTCAATTATTTTGCCCAGCATTGTGGAGTTTTGTTCCATTCTTTTAAGTGAAGTATGTAAAAAACCAATAAAAAAAATTACTACACTCAACTAAGCTTGCCTGCCAAGAATGAGGTCCACTCAAAAAAAAGAAAATCTTACAAAGTAACAGGATACCCACTCCCTGACTGTTTTAACTTCCAGAAACAAATACCATATGCAGATTTCAAAGGTCATTTCCTTCCAAAAACAACTCTTATCAGCAGCCTCAATGAACAATGGAAAAAGCAAATGCATTTCAGGCTTTTGTAATACAGTTTATAGTACAGTAAAAATATTTTCATCTTTTGATCATTAAGAAGTTTTAAGGAAATTTCAATCCTTAAGTAAAATCCCTCAAAACAGAAAGCATAAATGCAAGTTTTGCAGTCACACTAGGGTTCATGTTTCTATACTCATCAATTATGCTGAGATGACAGTTCCTCTGTACACAATCCTAGACAAATAGTTTCTTTTTTACTTATCTCCACTTGCCAGGGGCTCAGGAAAATGCAAGCAACCCTCAGCTGCATCAATACCTTTGCCTCTCTCTGCTAAAACTTTGAGAGAGATTCTAGCCTTACAGAGTTAGGTACATATTATAGATGATTGAAATATAAACCTTCTTACTTCAGGAGCAAGGTTTAAAGAAGCCTAATCTGGCTTGAAAAATTATGTGGAGCTATATGAAGCAGTAAAGTAACGGCTCTAAAAACAGCAGATGCAAAAACCACCAAATTTTTGCCGGAGTATTATAAATATATAGTCTCAGCCAATGACTTTCCAAAAGCAAAAAAAACCAGAAAAACAAGAAGAGTCCCACCTATCCACCCAATGATATATTCTAAGAACTCAAGAGGATTTCCCTTGAGTTCCTAAGTCATTATCTAGTGTCTTAACATCTATTTCAATACAGACCCAGTGTCTTCAAAAGTTGCAAGCTGAAAGCACTGGTATAGACTATAATTAGAAGCATTATACTCACATACAAGAGTGCTATGAAAGGTGATCTTTAGTATTTGTATAGCATCTACCATAAAAGGCAACAAGTCAATTATTAATATATTAAGATGTTATATTAATAGATTATATATTAACAGTTCCCAGCTGCCTTTGTAATCTTTACCACCACAGGCTTGTATTCCTCAGTATTTGAATTTGAAAGCTAAAGGAGTGTAAATTAGGTATACAAATCCCTCACCTAACTTTCATGGCAAGTATCACACACATGACAGAGCTGTAACGACACAACATGATGGACATCACAAAACACATTCAGAATATGTTCTCCTTGAAACATTGGTTGAATGTTATGTGAAGGTAGTTGATTTCTAACTTTCTTCTATGTTTTTATATTTTACACGTGTAGCATTTAAGATATACAGTGTTGTTTTTTTTTATTTCTACATGAAAACACTGCTTTCTTTATACCTTTGCACTATTTGTAGATACAATAAGGGTATGGTTATTACAGGACTAGTGACAGACCTACCAGTTTGGATTAATCTTATAGATTATAGGTTACTATCAGAAAGTAAACAAAAAACATCAGTTAATCTTTTCTAGTTCTCATGTTCTTTCTTGTGCCCTCTATTTCCCTGGCATTAAAAAAGGAATAAGTCACAGTCCTTACAACTGCCCCAACATAAAAGGGGATGGTGGAGGTGGGGCATGGTAAGTGTTTGGAGTGTAGGGAACAAAAGAAAAGATAAAAAACAACCTTAGATCTTGACAGTCACAAGACAGTACTGCCAAACAGCTTTAACAGCCTGGAGTCCTATGATAGAAAACACCTTGATCACCTTATTCTGCACATTGATTATGGCAAAGAGCATCTAAAGAACAGTTCTGGATATGCCATACTACCGTCAGCACACACTTGGTCACCAAAACTGGCATCTTGCTGAGGTTAGGACTAGGATTACAGATTCCATTGAGCAATGTTACCCACTTCTACAGAAAAAAAAAGGTAGGCATAACTATACATTGCTGAGGTTTAAACAGCTGTGTCAGCGATAAATCTGGGCCTCTCTCTGAGTTACTTTGTCTCCTCAGAGGAACTAAGACAAACTTCTAGTTATACTAAAATATTAATCCAGAATCTGCGGAATGTCATTTGGCACTGCATCAATGTGTTCCAAACAACTATTATTAAGAAAACACTTGCTCCACTGTGGTAAAATACACATATATATTCTTTTTAGCAACACCAAAAGATTAAACCCATACATTTTCCTTCAGTTCAGACATGCCAGTTACTGAAAGAAGTCACCTACTAATCATAAGCCTTCTTTGTAATAAAGCAGAAGGTTCCTGAGTATCAAAACTGCAACTGAAGCCCAACTAGCAATGCAACAATAACCTTGGGAACAGCTGTAATCCCCTCAGGGAAAGAAGAGTGAATTCTGAATAAATTAACCCTGGTGAGACAGAAGGTCTTCAGAAGTAAGGACAGCACTATAGCACTGCAAAGTAAGATACAGGAAATGGTAAATAAATCAACCACTGGGGAGGAAGCAAGCTTCACCAGTTTTGGTATTATGGAACAAAGCTGTTCCAGAACAGAAGTTACAAAAATCTCATTCGGTTGAGTTTTCACAATGCATTTCTTGTTTTAAGTTTTCCATCCACTGCATACTTTCAATTACACAACATCAATTGCACTGTTATGGGATTCAAGACACTTCATTGGCAGGACATACTTTTAACCACAGCATACTAAAATAATTTCATTTTGCCTTCAACATAAAATTCAAAACACTGTGAATGTTACTAAGTTTGAAGCAGAAAATACACACTGACAGAGCAGTGTGACCCTTACTCATAGTACCTGAGTAGCAATGAAGTCCTAGGTTTCCTGAAAAAAGAATTTTTTTTCTTGACATTTTACTGGCTCTGCAAAATCCTTAACATAAATTGGTTTATTCTAGGTCCTGCTATTGTGTAAATTCTAAACAAGCTTGAATTTAACATTTAAAAAGGAACTGCAAATTGATTTCAGACCATAAAACATGGAAGTTTAACTGGCAGCCAATATATGCTACAATTTGAGTTAATTTTGTTGATTTAGGGTTTTCTTCTAGCAGGAAATTAAGAAATCTGAGTTTCACTGTGTTTTGGTCTATGCCACAAACTGCTTGAATGACATCTTGTGGTGCTGTTCAGTACTACCATCCCCTTCCATTATAAAACTGTATTTACTTCTAATTCACAACACAGAATTCAACTACTATTTCAAGGAAGCCTTGAATCATATGGTTAGGAGTGTAGCTGTTCTATGGTTTAAAGAGAAAGTGAGATAAGAAGTAATTTATTTCATTTTCAGCCATCCCTCATTTTTCAATCTGAAAAAGAAGCACAACACCCAAAAAGTAAATTCAATAGTTTTAAAGGATAGTCTAGAGATGTGAGGGAAAACAGGGTAATTCTAGTATACTCTAAAGCTGAAAGCCACAGAGAACAAAACTAGTTATAGTCTGACCAGAAGTACTATTTAACTCATTTAATTATTACTTTGTCACTAATTTCTCAAAGCACTTGCAATCCGGACAGTTACGTGTAGTCCTTCCTTCCCATTGAGGAAACAGCAAAGTGTAAAGTTAAAAACTAAATAAAGCATCTCCCAGTTCTCTGTTGTGAATAGATAGTACCTGAACAACACCTGAGCAAATCAGTGCATCAACACCTGTAAGTTGCTGCTAACATCATCATCAACGCAGGTACTTAAACTACCTACATTTCAAAAGCTCTAACCAGATGGCAGCTAGCATGACAAAGCAGATTTCAAACTGCTTTCTTGATCAGACTGTGATTTAATCTAAGATTATCTGTTGTCAGTAGAGTAGTTACACTATTTCACTCAACAAGAAAGGTTGTCTGAAAGGATGAAAAGATTCAGTCTCACAATTGCACTACATATAACATTTTCTGATAGTACCCACATCACCAACATTGCAGAGAAACTTCTTCCAGAGAGAAATCTTCCTCAGCAGAAGACAGTTTTCTGAAGGCTGAAAGAGTGTTATTGGGGGTGGTGCTGCAACTTTAATGGCTGTGTCAACTTAGAGCCTGTCTTGAGGCTAGTGCTCAGAATTTGCCAACATTTGTAAATCACTTTGCAGCATTTGATAGTTATGAAGGACTATGGGAAAGTATCACAGAATATTCTCAGTTGGAAGGGACCCACAAGGATCACTGTGTACAACTCCTAGTGTTTCCAGCTGTCCCAAAAATGGTGAGAAAAAGCTTCTTTAAAAGATACCACCACAGAGGTGGTGCTGCCAGAAACTACTCAGTGCTAGCATATTTATATATATGTTCAGGTTTCAGAAACAATGTTAAACAGAACTACAATATTGTTCATCCTCTGGCAGAATGCCAAAACAATTCTAGTTTCCTCCAAGTATCAAAACTATCAAGGGGTGGCACAGACAAGGACAGCCTTCAAAAAAAAGCAGAACTAAAACTGGATTTTCTTGCAAGCATCAGCCTTGTAACAGTTGTAGATACATCTGTTTAATACCATTCAGGATGCAGATCAAAGCAAATGCCTAAGGCAAAAACATGAGAATGCAGTAAATATGCAGAAACCACAGTGAAGACCTTAAACTATAAAACTCGCCTTTCTGAGCAAATAGAAACCCCCAAAAATGTAGTGACTACATTACAGAGAACCACAGCAAATCAGCAGTTCATTGCTTGCATCCTCATATGTGCCAAATGCATGGCAATAAGAATATATTCACTGTGTGTCACTTCCCATCAGATCTGACAGATTTCAGCTGGAGAAGTGTTCTGCAATAGTGTGCCCATGTTTGTACACTGCATTTAGTTCCTATCCTTGTACCGAGTAGAGGGTTCAGATTTTATCTTGTAGACTCATCAGTTCATCCAAACCATTCATCTTTGCTGGGTTTACATCCTACTGAAACTGGCATATCACCATATTGGTGGGCATAGGGCCATTTTAACAGATGGAGAAAGAAAGTAGTTGTGCCAATGAGCGAGCAGATGCATCAAGTTTGAATATTAGAGCTAGAGCCTCCTCCAAGAATTTCATAAATGGCAATCTATGTACAATCTCTCCATGACTGGTTGAACAGAATATGCCAAGACAAAACTAGATCAATTTAAGACTCCAAGAACACCTCTGGCAGCTGTTGAAAGCAAGTTTTTAGCTCCGATGAGTTTGGAAAAGTCCTCTGCACAGAGAATTGGGGAATGAGTATCTTAATGAAATCACCACCTTCAGCTCTCTGCAAAACAGGCTTGCAAATCTCTGCAAAGAAAAATGAGTTTGCAGCACTGCTGAGTTTTCTGACGAATGGCTCAACAAAACACGTAAGCCAGATCTGCAATAAAAAAATCTAATAAATTACAAATGTATTTTGCTTGGCAGGAATACAGTTTAAAGATGCAAATTAGTAAAGTTGAAAATGTGTGTTATAAATTTTGGCATCTGCTTCAATACTGTACTTAACAATTGACATCTACTAATGTTACTCCTATAGTTCTAAGTTTTTATATTTTATCAGATAAAGCAATAACTAAGTTTTATTGCTGAAATTGTACCATTTCCAAGAACCAAATATTATTATACTTAAATTTTACATGCAGGCAAGTTTTGTTAAAAATGCAATTAATATACATGAAAATCTTCTGTCCACCTGCAATTAACTGTAGGCAGTTATAGTTGTACCCTAGTAAATGCAGTTAACAGGGATTCTGTGTTATTAATTAGCTCTTCAGGTACCCTTACATGTTGGAAGGTGGTTAGAGTTTTTACTCCTCCACTTAGAGCAATAATAATGTAATAAAGCATAATGTAACTATTAAAATATTCTATTAACTTAAGTGATGTGTATCATTTAGTATGTCTCTACACTATATAGGAGGTTTTGAGGTTCCAACCAGGCAGTGCTTACTGCATGGAGTCTGTCAATCTAGAACACAGAGAAAGAGCTTGAGGCCCACATGCTGGATTCAGCTTATCCATAAATTTTATGTAACCTCTTGGCTCTTACAAATTTTCTGCTGAAAACTCCTGTTATGGGCAAAGACTTCTCTGCAGACTGTTTCCATTACTCTGGGGACCAGAATATGACCCTTTTTCTTCTTTTTGAAACATGTGTTACATGTGAATATCTGCAATATAACCAGTTCAAAGACAAGTGTTCAACTACCTATTGGGACACACGAATATGTTCTTAAAACATAAATATCCAAGTTGTATAAAGGAATACCATACATGCCAGTTCATATGACTAGTGTGAAAGAGGAAGAGAGGAAGGAGAACAGGCATCTCCAGTCATGCAACAGGGCCCTTTCCACACAAGAAGGTTCAGACTAACTCATCTCAAGTATGTAAGATCTTTCAATTATTTAGTTATTGATATGTTTAACAGAATGAATGCAGAAATTCCATTCTCTGAACACCAGATCCACTTTATTCATCTAACTAATCAAAAGGCTTTAAAAGCAATACATACCAAATACACAAGTTCTATTTGCCTCCTTAGTCAGGATTAAATACTCACAGAAAAAGCTAGCACCAGTATTTCACATTTGTTGTGAAATTTCTTATTCAAGGGCAGTTTCAGTTTAGTCAACATCAGTAAGAAATCAGTTTCTTATGTACATGTTGTAATACTATAGAGAGATTATAAAAATCTCCTCCTTTCCTATTTGTTTTGACCCAAACAGGTACAGTTACCTCACAGAAGCAGACCAAAGTTTTATTTTTCTATTTTCTATTTTCTTTCACTGCACTGGATACATATGGTGTATTAGCTAATGAGAAACAATGTGTGCACGTGTTGTGTGCAACATAATGCACCTTGCTTATATTAAACTAAAAGATCATTAAATAAACAGTTAACCTTAATAATCTTTCAACAGTAAAGCTTTCCAATTTTTTAGGATTAAGATGGCACCAGGACAGAAATTTTGATGAACTGAGATATTTTCAATACTGGTAACACATATTTGAACCAAACCACAACACAAGCATGTACCAAAAATACTATGTTCACTAATTGAACTGAAATTATATTTGTAACTGAAAGTTAGTGGATAAATCATTGAATGCTAAAGGTAAAGAAGGCAGCTTTAGCAGCAGAATGACACACAGGCTTTTACACCAAGGGATGCTCAGAGCTTTTAGATGAGATGAACTTCAGCACAGTATTCCTACTGAAATGTGAGAAGCAAAATAGGACAAATAATTTATATTAGAGCAACTTTGGATTTCAGATTCAAGTCTACCAATACTGATTTATGCCTCTATGTGGGCCCTTCTGTTGCAAGACTGAGGACAACTTATCCTTACAATTTCATAACCATTTTGGCTTACTTCTTCATGACAAACAGGAGAAGACAAAGTAAAGAGACTAGAATTTTCTCAATAAAGTGTTTACAGTAGTATCCTGATATTTATACATTAACTACATGATACTGTTCTGATTTACTGGCAACAGGCAAGCACGGGATTCTGATCCAAGTATTACTCCAGAAATGTTCTGGATCATAAATTATATATGTATCCCTCTGCTGAGAAGGAGTATTTCTTGAATCATCAGCAGACCTAAGGAAGAATCCCCCTTCCTCTGCAACAAAAAAAAAGTTTGCCAAGCACTGAAACAACAATAAACTGACATGAGTATATCAGCAGCGATGAGAGACAATCTAGAGAGATCAGCAAACAACCTTTAAAAACCTCTAACAGTAATTTTCATTTCTCCAGTGGCATACTTCACTAAACCCACACCTTCAGGCACAAGATACAAGGACACATCTTGCACTTCTCTATATACTCTTACATTGCCTTCCAATGAGCAGGTTTTGCTCTATTATGAGGGTGAACTATTAGAAATACAATGTATATGCTTGCCGAATGACTACTGCATTTTCCAACTGGAGTGCCACACAGTCTGCTTTTCTAACAATAACCCTCACTTGCAGTCCAGTGGCTTTTTCACACTACACAAACATTCCCACTACACAAATCATCTTCCCTGCACAGTGTGTGTTCCTCAACTATCCCGTCTATACTCAGAGCTTACAAGTGAATTGTGGATAACACCCGATTTCAGCAAGAATTTGCTTGTCAGCTACAAAAGGCCACAGACAGCAATGTCTTTTCCTCTCAAGTCCTTCCTTTAGAGGACTTACACTTCTGTAAGTTTAAGAGCAATTCTGGAGGAGCAATTAATTAATTTGGCATGCTCACACATGTACAAAATATTTCAGGACCCCAGAGCTGTATTTCCCTGTGATCACTGGGGAGCCTTGGGTAGAATCAGTCTCTTCAGCTTCTGCATCTAATAAAACAGAGAGCTATACTTCACCTGCAAAACAGTCCTAAGTTTATGAGTTAAGTAGAAAATTATGGCTATGATCAATGATCAGGACCACATATTTCCCACCCTGTGGAAAAAAGAAAGTAACAAAATAATGGCTTAGAAATAAAGTGCCAAGTTGTTTCTATGGAAGAAGACAAGAAAAGAAGGGTGCAAACAATGTAAATCAGCTAAAACATACAGATTCACAGCAGCACATTTATACTAGAACTGTGAAAATTTGAACTGGAACAGAATAAAAAACAGACAGGGAAAAAGAAATGAGACTCATCTGGCAAACTGAGGAGGCCCATCAGATACTGTCTCCTAGAGCAAAGCATTAGAGTGCCAGCAGCTTCATGTTTTCGTGATTTACTTTGCTGTGTTTATTTTCACAAATAAACACATCAGTCGAGGTTTCCAGAGCAAGGATGTTCTCTTTGTGCAGAACAATCAAACTGAAGACGCAGCAATTGATTTTCTAATGTACATGAGACCTTAGTTTATGGCGCTTTTTATTGGTTGCCCCTGGAATAGATTTCCAATTTGTTGTAGAATACAATTCCAGCTTAGCAAACCTTTTGATCCTTTCATTTGGACATTCTTCCCCTCCAATCCACTTTTACTTTAAGGAGCTGAAGGCTTTCTGTACCAGTGCACTTGGCTTCTCCATTTCCTCATTCTGACTTGTGACCAAGACACTGTTAACACTGTTAACACCCACTTCGAGCTGGCCACCTCGCCTTGATCCACCACATTTCCAACCATAACTCCCACAAATACTTTTTAAACAAATACTTTATATAGATATACGTTTGAAGGCACAATTAGGACAATTCCAGTGCGGTCAGCTATCGAAAGTCAGGAGAAAGGGTAAGCAGTTTTCCAAACAAACCCAAGGAAACGCGTTACAGATCACCCACTACCTATGCACACTTCAAACGTAAGCGAGAGAACTTTTCCGCGGAGTCACGAGGGGACTCAAGTGGGAGGCGCGGCTTCCCCGCCAGGGCCCCGGAACTGTCCCTGCCCGTGGGATGCCCCGCCAGCCCAG
>VZRX01002170.1:119510-135486 GCA_013398075.1 Notiomystis cincta
CGCCCCGCCCCGACCGGCCCTTCCCGGGCCTCTGCCGGGCCCTTCCAGCGCGAAAGGTGGCCTAGAGCTCCCGCGCGGTTGTTGCTTCTAGTGACCGTGGTATGAATGCCAGTACTCCCCACTGACGATAGCAGTAAGGTAACCTAGACTAGAAGCAGCTGTTTACCTATGAGAGGCCAGAAATATAAAAGGTTACCTGGAAGACTGCTGAGGGGAGTTTCTCCTAATTCCTTTTTACAGTTTTCCTGTGTGCGTCTTTCCCCTCTCCCCTAGTCTCTCAGAAGTAATCTGCGTTCATTAAAACACCCTTCAATCCATCTCCTGATATATGCTACTGGAGTGCAACCTTTTCATCCTTAGAACTGAACTCATTTCCAAAAGGTTACCTGTTCCCAGTCAATACATTTATCTTGCAGAGAAGAAAAAACAAAGGGGGTGGAGGGGGAAGAACGGTCTGTCATATTTCTCTGAAGCAGCTTTTTGACTTGCTTGCTCTTTGGCAACTTGTACTTTCTGATTGAAACTGAGACAATACCAAGCAAATAAACTTTTTACAAAAGGATTTACCAGTAAAGGATTTATTAAGAGTATGGGGCTGCTGTAAAGGTAGTTGCCCTCTATAGCTGCCTTCTACGGATGCCAGTGTTTTAATTTTTTTTATGATCTCTCATAAACAGAGAGATCTGTGTAGCACTGTTTGAAAGTCATGGTTTAGAGTGTAAAAGTCACAGTGTGAATATTCTTGACCATCTCCATTTTACCTGTTGGTTTTTTAGACTTCCATTTTTGTTCTGCCTTTTGCATTGTTTACCGTACCAGCCATCATCGTTTCCTTTCCCTACAGAGAGAAGTATCTCATTATTACTACCTTAAACTATCACAGGAACTATTGATACTCTTCCAGTGGTTTGATTTGAGGCAGACACGTCTCAATCATACAGTCAGAGAGGATTCTACATCCTGATTTTTAAAGGATCTAAAACCAGAGTAGGCTTCTGGAGAAGTGGGTCTGAACCAGACAAAAATGGACACCACTTCTTTTTACAAAAAGATCTGAGAATTCCTGTCAGCAGTCCTTAGAAATTGTCTCCGTTTTTCAGACCATGCCTATTTATTTCAAATTGTAACAGAGACAGCACTTGTACTTTAACTGCGAACATGGTTTTGTTTACATGAAGAGGTCACTAGCTACATCTTTTATTTGTGTACCAGGTACATATAGTGTAGGAAGGGGTGATCTATAGGAGGCCAAGTCCACCGTTTTTTAGGTAGATCTATTCTAGTTTCTTTTAAGACTGCTTGTTCTCTGAGGCAAGAGGTTAAAACTGCTTGGTTCTTTGTATAAATCTATAAAATAAGGATGTATTAGTGCTAAGAAACTCCTTAAGTACAAGAAACTAGTCCTTTTTTTACCATGTATATCTACTACATAGTATTTGCTCTCTGTACTACTTAAGTAATCTTAGAGTAAATGGAAAAAGAAAACAATAGACTTGTAGAATATGTCAGAGCAATTCGTCAGAGTACAAAGGGCAAAAATAAGACAAATGGCTATTGAGCTGGATGGTCATGGGGCTGTGATATGAGAAGAGAAGGAAATAGCAACAGTGATGCAGAGCTTGAAAGGATCTTGAAAATGAGAAAAGAAATATTATCTAAGGGCTTATTAAGTATGGTTGAAAATTCCTATCAGGACAGTTAGCTGTGAGCTTCTGCTATCAGTTCTTGATCTAGTTTTAGCCTGAAATATGCCACAACTGTTCAGTGAAGAGACTTCTCCTGTCTAAATTATGTCTTCAAAATCACCATGCAGTTCTAAGGTACTTGCACATTCAATTTATACCTGTATGCAGTTATGTCAAAATTACAGAATCATGAAACACAAAATATTCCAAATCTAAATTCTCCACTTAAATTCGTTAGTTACAGCATTCTATATTTCAAGGCTTTGTGCAGCATAAGAAAATGAACAGCCAAGGCTTAAAAGAGAACATAAAAGGCTTTTGTTTCTCAGTTTTCTACTTACGTTTCTTTCTGAAACAATTTCATTTCCTTTATTCATACCATCTTCACAACTCTACTTATCTAGTGTCTGGTAATTACATGGTTCCTTACTTTCCATTCATAGATGTTAACAACTATTCAAAATTTGGTGGGTGGACACAATTTTTAAAAGTTTTTTTTTTTTAATTGCACTGAGAAGTAACTTCCTAGAAGGAAGACATATATGTATGGATAAATATATACGCATTTTCATCAAAACTCATGCCTAGTGGTGTATGTCTCTACGTTTGAGAGGAAAAATACTTACATTGCTCAACAAGCTGTAATTTTGTAATTCCCACAAACATTACCTTTTCTAGGCTTTCTGAAACATTTACAGAAGATACTTCGCAGTGTTCTTTACAAAGTTACATACATTGTGTGGCCTCTGGGCTGCCAAATGCTTATTGGGTGCCCTCTTGTGGCTCAGATTATTAGTATACAGGAGATGCATTGGTAAGAAAATTAATCTTTAATTGACGTCAAACTCTGTATAAGAGAAATGTCAAGCTACTAAAAGCTTTGTTCATACTGTATATGTTGCTGATAGACTCTCATATATGCAAAATGTGCTGGTATTGCAGATTTTAAATGTGTAAGACTTTTGACTTGTAAATGTCATTGATAAAGGATAAGTAATGATACAATCCAAACTTCTTGTAATATGATTTTTTCATTCAGTAATGATTTAGAAATCTGATGCATAGTAAGTTACTTTAAAATTAAGCACCAAGAACTCATTCCCCAACCTGGAATAATGGGTTTTCAGTCTTGATGCATGAACTCAGCTTCCAGTAGTCCTGAGCATGAAAAACATTTTAATCTGCCTCCTTCCAAGTGATTCAAGATTTGTGACTGTAATGAAAGCAAATTAATGTTTTTTCAAAAGTACCAGTTCTCTATTCCTTGTTACCATGTTATTCCATGTACCTGTTTTCCTGGTGAGCCCAGAACATCTAGAGTGCTGTATCCTCGCCATGGCAGAATAGAGGGGTAGGATCACCTTCCATGATCTGCTGGCAATGCTCTTCCCTAATGCCCCCCAGGATACCATTGGCTTTCTTTGCCACCAGGACACTCTGCTGGCTCATGGACAGCTTCTTGTCCACCAAGACCCCCAGGTCCTTCTCTGCAGAGCTGCTCCCCAGCAGGTCAGCCCCAGCCTGTGCTGCTGCCTGGGGCTGTTCCTCCCCAGGTGTGGGACCCTGCACTTGCCTGTCATTAGAGACAGTGTCAAAAGACTTGCTGAAGTCAAGATATACTATTTCCACTACTTTCCCCTCATTCATCCAGGTACTTTTCTCATTGTAGAAGGTAATCAGGCTGAGCAAGTGTGATTTCTCCGTGCTGACAACTCCTGATCACCTTCTTATCATCCATGTGGGTTGAGATAGTCTCCAGAATGAGGTAAATGAAAGTAACCACTTTCCCAGGGAGGTGAAGGCTGACTGTTTGGTAATTTCCTTGGTCCTCCTTCTTTCCCCTTCTAAAGACCAGGGTGACACTTGCTTTCTTCCTCAGCACCTCTCCTGATCTCCCAAGCCAAAGATAGTTTCACAGTGGTGTCCACCAGCCCTCTCCGCACTCATGGATACATCCCATCAGGGTCTATGGACTTGTCAATGTCAAGTGTGACTAAATGGTCTCTTACCCAATCCTTCTCAACCAAAGGAAAGGTCTTTCTTTTTCCAGACCTCCCTGAGGTCTGAATTCCTGAGGTCTAGAATTCCTGAGGGGTGGCTGTGGCAGTGAAGACTGAAGCAAAGATGTTTGGTAATTCTGCCTTCTGTGCAACCTCTGTCACTAGGGTCCCTGTTCAATTCAGTAGCAGGCTCACATTATGCCTTATACTCATTTTGTTACTGATTAATTGATATATTATTGATGTATTTGAAAACAAAATATAAAGTGGAACATGGAATTAAATAAGAGAAAAGCTGAAAGTTGGTTTTAGAACCTGGGATGAGCAAAAAGGAGGAATGAAGTCTCAGAAAACGGTGGTTGCTCTTTCAGGTGGTAATCACAGAAGATACAATTCTTAACAAGAATGTAATAGGATTTGTGTGAGAAACATAGGATAGTCTCTTATTGGAAGAAAAACAAGAGAAATTAAAGGCATAATGCCAAAAATTGGTTATTCTTCACATTTTCCTAAGGGTGAGTCACTTGCATTACTTATCCTAACAAATTTTTTTTTAATGTATGATAATTTATAAATAGTTTCTGGAAAGAAGATAATGAATTGGCTGAGAATAAAGTCTGTAAGCAATTGCTACACTCAAGTGCACTTGTATATTAAAGGGGTGAAAAGGTCAATAAATTATTTTCCTGGCAGACTAGGAATGAGAAAGCTGAAATAATATCTTGGAAATAACACTAGATACAAAGAAGATAATTTCAGACAAGGGGGAAAAAAGCCGAACAAACCAGCACTTTTTTGCCAGAGATTTCCCTTTCAGTCACATCTGAATAGCAGCCATTCCAAACCTGGCACTCCCAAGGCCATGGAAATNAAAATTAAATAGTTTAAAAGAAATTTTTTAATGACAATATCCAATTTTGTCTCTGATATTTATTCTTATTATTCTCACTGAATCATGCAAATACGTATTTTTCCATACTTTTAAAAGTATGGAAAAGGAACTTGCTTAGAAGTAAGTGAGAAGAGTAGATTTCTTTCATTTATTATTTTAAAGACTAAAATAAAGGAAGTATAATGCACATTTATAAACTCTTACTGTTGAAGCTATTTTCAATGTATATTCATAAACACAGACTTCATTAAAATTAACAAATTTGTAGTTATTCCTGTTCAGTGTATCTGAGGATGTATTTGACGAAACTTGGAATGAGACAGAGAGATCAAGATAAAGAATGACTTATATATGAGAGGAAAAAAAACTGAATAGACTTGAACTCTGTGGCCTAGAAAATGGATACTTGATAGAGATCATTCTGGTTTATGATCTATATCTATAAAGTCATGAATTGCACAGAGAACATGACTCATTATCCCATCTGCTTGGAGTCATCATAGAACCAGTAGATTGTAGGTCCAAAATAAAGGGATATTTGTCCTACAGCACATCTGAATATGTACTTTGATAGTTGCCATGAGATGTTGTTGATGCAGAAGTTTCCATGAGTTCAAAGAACAAGAAGACAAAATCATGAAAGAAAAGGTTATTGAACACAAAGGTTATTGAAACATTTCTGGCTCAGGAAGTTTCTGAACCACAAGTTTATTACAAAGAAATATCATTGTATAGTCTCCTTGTTCTTATATTCTTCCATAAGAATCTGATTCAGGTAATACTTTTAAGTATTTGAGGCTAGATAGACCTTTGGTGATGCATCTGTTCTTATGTAATTCAGTTCACTATTCCTATTGCAGCTAGATGAATGTGTAGATATTCCTTTTATAACACAGTTCAGCAGCTGAAAAATGAGAAATAGCGTGGAGCACAAAAGAAATTAGCATATGCATTATCTAATTGAATGGTTCAACTTCTACCAAAGAC
This sequence comes from Notiomystis cincta, assembly GCA_013398075.1. NCBI lineage: Eukaryota > Metazoa > Chordata > Aves > Passeriformes > Notiomystidae > Notiomystis > Notiomystis cincta. Next base: position 125,075 of record VZRX01002170.1, read on the forward strand.
TAGTAGTCTGGTAGAATGGGAACTAAAGTCATACTACCTTTCTATTTCTGCTTTCCCATCTAAGGGACACATCAGTCTACTTTATCTGTATTCAAAGAATGCCACATATGATGCAAGTCAGGCTACACATCCCCTTCTGATCACAAAAGCTGACACTTGATTCAGGCTTCCTGTTTTATTTGAGAGAAAAAGACACATCCTTTGTTTTCAGTCTTGTTTATCCCTCCAGGCCTTGTTTGATATTTCTGCTTTTGAAACTGTTAAAAAAAATGTGTTTTCTCCTGCCAAATCATTGTGATGAGTCTTTGAAAAATATTAAGATGTTTACAGGGCTATCATGGCTATCTTTACTATGTACTTGAGATGATACGGCAAGGATGACCCATCTGTTCTGCTCTCAGGGATACCATGTCCCAGCTTGCTGGTGGTCTGGTCCTTCATTTGTAATGCTTTGGTGCTGCATGCTTATTAGATCCAGTGCTCCACAAAGCAGTTCACTCTATCTAATCACGTGAGTCAAAACAGTCTGTATCACACAAAAATTCTTTTTTGTCTGAAGCAGGGTTTTGTTTCTAGATTCCAAGCTACTTCAGTCATTCGCTTCCCTATGAAAGAAATATGAAATAAGATGATGACACTGGTGAGGCAAAATCCTATAATAAAAATCCAAAATCTAAAAAACAAGCCTTCTATACCTGTTTGTTCCATAACTGAACTTAAATGAGGAAAGATTTTCTACAAAAGTTCATTGGAAATGAAATAGTATCTTAGGAGATAGGTGTATTATTCAAATATCGGACAAGCAGCTAACATCTAAGAGTAGCAGAGGTCCTAGACATACTTACTTTCAAACTGTAATAGGTGTTTAAAGATTTGCCAATGTGTCATATAAACCTTCTGACAGCATTCTCATCAAGAAGTTCTGCTTCCATGGCCTTTGATGTCTGCATTTCTTCTTCCTTCTTTTTTTCATTAGTGACTGAACCATGAAATGCTAGTGAAAGAAGACAGCTGCATTTCCATTGCCCTCTTTTACTGGGTAGAGAAAAATGTTGTTACAGAGAAAAAATGTTGCTTGTTAGTGGTCTGAGTTGCTTCACAACAAGCAAGGCTTGTCATAATTATTCTATTAGAAAAAGAAATGGATGGGATAAGCAAAGTCAAAGTAATGGTCAGTGTTGTACAAAAGGAGCAAGTCTACCAGGACATTCAAAAGGAGTGTAAACTACTTTGAAACTGCTAAATTGACCATGTAGCATAGACAAACCTGGCACACTAGTCCAAATTGTGGGGGTATAGGAGCAGGATGACGAATGCAGCTGGGACAGAGGGGAATACACCTACACAGTGACTGGTGTGGTCTGCATCTGGTTCTCCTCAGCAGAGCCTTGTGTATTGGCCTTTGCTTCCAGGGCAGAAGATAACACAGAGCATCAAAGAACACAGCCTCACCCATGCACATGTCCAGTTAGATTTGGGGTTGGGGGAACTGAAGAAAGTTAAAGCGTTTGAGACTTCACTCTTGGTGCCAAATACCTCCCTTCTCCTTTGATGAAAGCATTTCTTCAATACGGCTTAGCATACAATATCCAATTCCTTGAATACAGAGAGACAAAAAACAAATTGCAGTTTCCTTCTGCAGTTTCCAAGCCATTTTTTTAGCATTCTGGGGCCAACTCCAATCCTTGAAGAGGGGAAGTCCCACCAAGTGACTGAGAGCATTGTCTAAACACTTCTTGAATTCTGGCAGTTTTTGGGGCCTGTGAGCAGGTGACCTACTGGGTAGATGAGAAAAAAACCAGGATATATTCTACCTGGACTTCAATAAAAGCTTTTATACTCTCTCCCACAGCATTCTCGTGAAGCTGGAAGTCCATGACTTGGATGGATGCTCTTTTACTCTTTTTTTACTCTTTTCTGAGTAAAAAACTGGCTGGATCCAGGCCCAGAGTGAGTGGTGAATGGAGTTACATGCATCTGATGGCCAGTCACCAGTGCTGGGGCCAGTCCTGTTTAATGCCTTCATTGATGACTTGGACAAGGGGATTGAGTGCAGCCTCTGTCAGTTTGCAGGTGACACCNTGGCACGTAGTACTATGGTTATTTGGCCTGGTGGTTATTGGTCAAAGATTGGATTTGATGATCTTTTCCAACNACAATAAGAGACAGAATGAGAGGACATTGCTTCAAGATTCACCAGAGGACTTCATACTGGACCTCAGGAGGAATTTCTTCACTGAAAGAGTAGCTAAACATTGGAATAGACTGTCCAGGGAAGTGGGAATTCACCATCCCTGGAGATGTTCAAGAAATGTGGCACGTAGTACTATGGTTATTTGGCCTGGTGGTTATTGGTCAAAGATTGGATTTGATGATCTTTTCCAACCTTAGTGATTCTCTGATACTTATATACTTGCTTTTCCAAAAAATTGAAGACGTGAATATTTTTCAGCAAAAATTAATTTAAGAAGACTTAGTAATTAGAGAAACAGGCTACTTTTATGCAAGTTCTTGCAGATACATTGAAGTGTGTCTGAATTCAGGAACTCTTATTTTAAGGGGTAGGCTGTTACAAACACCAGAACAGAGTATACTAGCAAAACTCAGTTCTAAGTGGAGAGGAGCTTTCAGGCTTCCTGAAGCAACAATAGGTATAAGTTTCAAGCTGTACAAGGACTCAATAGTTTTGCTGCCTAATGCATCCCTTCTCCACTACTTTGGACTTAACATCAATACTGCTCTTCATTTCTTTCTGTACATTTTCCTCTTTTTAGTTTCTCTGAGTGGCAGTCAGCTTCCCATACGTCAGAAATTTGATACCAAACATAAAGGAAGTCTGGGGGAAATCTCAAATCTCTCTTCTTTGAAGGCAGGAGACTAAGAGATGATTTCAAGTTCTGGCCCACTCAGGCCTTTCTGATTTTTTTTTTAATTGAGACTGTGACATGGAAGCAGTACAGAAAAATCTCTTCCAAAGTAGTAAGGATAAAAAAAGTGTGAAAACTGCATGGAACAGAAAATTATAAATAAGAAATATATTGCCTATAAAATGAAGTTTTAGAAGAAGGGTTGGAGGAATACATAATAGAAAACTTTGCCATCATCTCCACAATACCAGGTTAAAGACACCAAAACTGCTTCTCTAAAGATTTTGATCTTACTCATTCCTACCCACATTAAATAAATCAAAATTTTAAGCTTCCTAGCAGCAAAATAAAAATTCATATTTGTCAGGTACTTTTTGCACTTGAGGTTACTCTAAGATTTTTGAAGTCAACTAAGCTTTGGCATCTAATTTAATTTAGTTTCATTAGAAATCAGTGCTTTTGAACCTTTTTTTACATGGTGATTTCCTGGCATGGCCTTCTTCCATGGGAGACTCTGTCCCTCACTGAGCCTTGATTTTTATCTCCATAGAGAGAAAACGACTGTGCAAAAATCCACATTATCCTTACACTATGAAGAGCTATATTATTAGTATGAATCACTGTTGAAGGGAAATAATAATAATAATATATTACATTTTATTCTATATTGGTTAATGAAAATTGTCTGTAGCAGTTCCAGCTTTGGGCACAAGAGGTAGATGTTTTCACGTGAAACTTCTGTCAAATAACATTACTAGTCAGCTTTTATACTTCAGGAGAAGAGGTAGTCAGGTGTTGTTAATTTCCTCTTCTATGTTTTATGTAGTAATACATTTACAAAAAATGAAATTAATTGTAAAGCTGTAATGTGTAGAATGGGAGTCACCTTGCGTTTATTTATAATGTTGTGGTTTTTTTTTTGCCCAGGGGATCTTGGGCCTTCACAGGGAATGCAGTGTCTTGTCAAAAATTTTTTTCTCTCTACAAAATATTGTTATATGCACTTACATGCACTTTTGAGATCAGAGTACACACAGTGAAGCTGATATTGTGGGGGATTGAGAGTATATGTCGCTGGCATTCACCTGACCTGCCCTGAATCTAATGACATTCTATGTGGATTGGGATTGTTTTGTTAGTTATTTCTTGCTTTTTTCAGCCTAAGCACATTAAAAAGCCAAGACTGAAAAGCCAACCTAATTAAAAGCCAAGTGTATCTGTACCCTTAAACACTGTTACATTTTTAACATATTAGGTTTACATTATATGATTTGGAGTTTTTTAATAAGAAATCATAGGGAAGAATTACTTGAGTCCATTAATATATTTGAATTCTTGACATTGTGAAAACTTTTGCATTCCTAAATGTCACGGAGAAAAAGCAACACACTACCTTTAATTTCCATAGGGACAACAAACACATTCCCTGATTAACAGCTTCATAGAAGTAGGATTATCAGTGATGTGATTATGGAAGATTTTTGTATGAATGCAAATATGAGCATTGCTTTGCATATCGACATAAATCAACCATTCTGTTCAAAGTATTATCTGTATTTTAATCTTCTCACAACTACCTAAATATGATACTGCTTTTTTAAAAAAGCATCAGTATAGGCTTTAAACATCCTTTTTCACAGACCTGTGTGTTACACAGACTCAGAGTATCCAATGTAAAAGCTATTTCATTATAGGTCTCTTTTATGATGTGGGGTGACCAGTATAGAGGGGTCTGGTTTGTGTATATGTTCATTAGTAGGCACGTTAACTTTATTGTAGTTACGTATATGAGCGAGCAGTGCCTGCATGAATAAGAGTTTCAGAAAGGGAACTTAACTTCATTGCAGCCTGTAAAGCCTTTTCAGGAGATGCAGTCAATGACAGATTTAATGTTTTTGCAAATCACTACTTCTACTTATTATCTGAAGATTTTATTTGTTTTGTCATTGAGAAAATTGTTGTATGGAGAATTATAGTTACTTCAAAGGAATCTGAAATTTTAAGTAATTTCCTGCCATTAATTTTCTGAAGTCCTATGGATGAATTTTCTGTTTCATTTATGTGACAATTCTAACTTTTCTGTAATGATGCTTTCCAATGGATCATCAATTTATGCTGTTATTTTGTGATAATCCATTCTCATTGTGAAAACTTACCTACACAGATTCCTGTATCCAATACATCCCCTTTCTTAGATGTCATTGTGCTGAATTATATCAGGCAACCTTTGCTCAGAGGTTTTATGCTGTGAGTACATAATTCCTGCTATGGCAGATGATTTATAATTGCTGTATCACACACTGCAAAATACCAGTCATCCAAAAAAATTAGCCTGTTGTTGGTCCTTGTAACATTCATTGGCTTGTCAGCAATACTATTCTACATCAGTGAGAGCATGAACACTATAACACTAGCTTATGTTAATTTAATAATTTTTTTCGTATACATGCAGCATTTTCCACATAAAAGAAAACCAGGTCGAGCAATAACTGAAGAAAACTCTACCTAATGCAGTTTCGTATTTCCAAGTTAACTTCATTCTTAAGAGACTCTCCAGGTGAGCAATCCTAATAAGTTCTGTTAATGCAGTGTTAATACTTCAGGAATTTAGGCAGCAAAACCCAGAATAGGCATACACAGTAAAATGCTACCCTTTTACCTTGGGGCATTTGCAGAAACCACCTTCAGCAAAATCTGGTTACAGATTTGGTAGGTAAAGAGTCCATTCTGAGGAAAACCAATCCTGCCTACAGAAGCTGAACGTGACTTTAAATGAACCACTTTTCTTACCAGCCAGACTGTGTGTGACAGGCTGTTTCATGCAGAAGGACCACAGACACTGTATCCTGTCCCCCAGGCAGCAAGAAACCAAAAGCAGCAAATCTGCAGTGTTACAACAATGTCTGTTTCAGGTCACAGACTGCTTCTGTGAGCACAGATCAGACACCACAGAACAGTTTTGCAGTGGTTCTTTTTTTTTGGCTTCACATCCTGACTGTGACCCACTTGCCACGTTTTTAGTAACAAGGTTTGGAGTTCAGCTGGCATCCTGGTTCTCTACTATCTAAAGCAAGAGTAGCCTAATAGAAGGCAGAGTAATTTGCTATAATAGAGTAGTATGTAGAACAATACCTAAACTACAGCTACCTAAATTAGCTTTTGAATACATGAGTGTGCCTATGATATGTGTTTATTGTTTTTGAAGCAAACAGTCTTATAGTTACATGGTAAATACAAAATATAATGTGTTGCACCACGAAACTGAAGCACAATGAAATTACAAAACCAGGTAAGTTTGTGCTTTTAAGCTGAATTGGATTTCCTATTTCAGTACCAAAAAAGCACCAGACAAGAAAGTAGATGAAACTTGTAGAACCAGTGGAAAATAATGGGATGATGAGTTGAAATCACTATTTCAAACTCAACATCTCCTACATTAAAATTTGCTGTGTAAAGCTTAATACTATGCATTTTACAGCTTTTGATGTTTTAGCATAACAATGTATGAAAAAAGCTGAATATAGCAGAACTTATTTGAGGACCTAAAAAACCTCCTGGTTTGTGCTTATCAGATCCAACTGGGAAAACTTTTTATATAGGACTGGAGAGGTTTACTCTTAACTGCAGCTTTCGTTTGAGAAAAGGTGATGGATGCAGGAAAATTATCAATAGAATAATTTAGGCCATTCAGCACAGGGAGAAGAGAACTGTTGTCAAAACAGTTAGTTAAGACTTTTTAAAACAGCCTAATTGCTAATAGTGATAGTTATTCAGTTCAGAGTTTAAGTTTCTAAAAATGTCTTATTGTTTACTAGATGTCTCTTTTTGATATTAAAATGATAACTAAATTGAGGTTAAAGCTAATGAACTTGCAGTGAAAAAACCCCACCTCTTTTTGCACTTAATAGCACATATTTAGATTATCCTAGAAACATGATTTCAAGGGAGTGGATTAAGTTAGCAAAACTATTTTAGCCTCTTTATCTGGGACAGTAAAAATCACCCTGAAGTTTTGGGTATTAATTTTAATACACAGCCTCCAAACATGTGACTGAAATGAACATTGCTCTCTTTGCTGTTAGAAGGCATGAAATTCAAGGAGCTGGTTTTATTTTGCAAGAACTTACATGGTTCCATGTGTCACATATTTAAATTTACCTGTCTCTTCCATCTGACTATTTGACTTGCACTAATCTAAAATTTTCAGATGTGTTTCTTGGAGGATGAAGCTCATTGCTGCTCTTCCAGGACTGCCTTTCTGCAACACACTGCTTCTAAATTATTCTTAAGCATGACCTTGATCTACTTGCAAAAAGACAGAATTTCAATCTTATGGTTCCAAGCTTTTATAATTAACTGTGCACAATTCAATATGTGTCAGGATCCCATTTAAGTTGTTGCCTGAAAGGAGAAATAAAAGATATTTTTCTCTACTTACTTAATTGTTAATAATTCTATTGCGCAAATTGCCTAGTAAATTGTTTCTTTGTTTTCGTTTATCTTAAAATTACCAGAGATACTGTAGTAATTTGCTTAATATAAATTTACATAACTAATCTCTTTATGAACCCAAGCTACCTTTGGAAAAATATATCTAGTAAGGAGAGTATCACTACTTCTACCACCTTAACTTAGTATCTCCCTATTGCAAATCTTGAAAAACTGTAGTCGCTATATATTTCAGGAAAAAAATGCATTACTTCATTCTTACATTAGACTATATGAACATGATTTTCATATTTGTATTTGAATTGCTAGGAACTAACAAGCAGATACTCTTTGCTCAGCCGGACTAAATTTTTAGAAATGTACTACCTAATGTGAAATCCAGAAAGATGCTCAGTGCACACAGAAGTGGATGCCAAATGATGATGTTAATGCTTCTGGAAACAATTTTGCAGCGAAACAAACAGCTATAAAAAACCAAAATACTAAAAAGAAAAAAAAATAAGGAAACTATTACTAAGAGACCTGTAATTTTGGTTTCATTGATTATGGAACAGATCTTAGCACCAGCAAAAGGACATGAAAATATAAGAGAGATTTTTTAAATTAAGACAAATTTACAGATTTCCTTTGCTATAACTGACCATCTCTCTGAAGACTTGTTAGAATATGCTGTTGTGGTTCACTTCAGAACCCTTGGAAACAATAGGAAGAAAGGCAGGCAAATATACTGGAAAGTATTCTAGTCCCAGGATAAAAGGAAAACAGGAGACAGAGAAGTGAAATAATTTGTTACACAACTAGTATGAAATTTGTAATTTCTGTGGAGTCTAGGCTGCATTTTAAGAAAATAGTTAAAAGAAGTAGTAGTAACTACAGGACTACAATTTTCAGTTCTGTTATCAATATAAAAATGTGATTTTTTAGAACTGAGAGGTTCTATCAATGTCTATCAGTACTTGAAGGGAAATTGCCAAGAAGATGGACCAGGCTCTTCTCGGTGCTGCTGAGCAATAGAACAAGAGGCAATGGGCAGATATTGATGCCCAGGAAGTTCCATCTCGACATGAGGAAGAACTTCTTAACTGTGCAGGTGACTGAACACTGGAACAGGTTGCCCAGAGGGGCTGTGGAGTCTCCCTCACTGGAGATATTCAAAAGCTGTCAGCATGCATTCCTGAGTACCACTGGTCTGGAGAACCCTGCCTGAGCAGAGAGGTTGGGCTAGGTGACCACCAGTGGCTCCACACAACCTTAACTAATCTGTGTGTTCCAGTGAACAAGGAAGGGTATAAAAGAGACTAAACAAAACTACTCAACAATTCAAAAAAAAGATGAAACTTTAGAGAAACCTAGAATTTTATCAGTTGAGTTTGACTAGGTAACCAAAAGAAAGATTAGAGATGGCTTTATTAGGATGTACTTCTATCTCATCAGGGCAAAACAAAAGATAACAATGAAGTTACCCAAGGTAAGTACAATAGTAATGAATTGAAATTAAAGCCATAAAATACAAAATAAGCCATTTCTCCCTCAAAATTGAAGGGGTTAGTCACTGGAACGCAAAAAAACCCAAAACCAAACCATGTCCCCCCCCCAAAAGAAAAAAAAAACACATTAAAAAAACATGTGAAGATGAAAACTAAGTGGTTATTTTCTTCTCCACTTGCTTGGTTTAAACTCCATGTGTTTGCTTAAAACTGGATTAACCATATAAAGCTTTGTGGTCGATGGTACATGAGAAATCTAAATCATTCAACTCACTATTTTACTTGACTCTTTACAACTGTGGCTCTGTGAATTTCAGGTTTTAGAAAACATTTACTATAAGTAACATGGAAGAATTTGAAGAAATCATCACACAGTTTTTATCCTATTCTCCCTGTTCTCCATCCCCAAATGAACACTGCAAAATCAAATTAACCTGAATCTAACAAATATGGAGCAGAATATGAAGCTTGTAGATGTGTATGCAATGTGAGTAAAGCAGTTGTAGACACAAGACAACATTATAATAACATAGCATTTTCTTACTGTATCAGTCAAGTACATGCCTTTGTCCATCATAACCCTAAATATCCCCCATCCTCAGATTTTTGAGTAGTTACTACTATCCACTCTCTCCTTCCCAGTAGCATAAGTACATAAAGGACTTCCACCTAGTCCTGGAAAGGAGTTACTGCCTGGCCTACCGCTGTAGGTTGCTAATACGTAATAATGAAGATACCAGAAGATGATTTAGTGAGATGATGAAGGTGATGGACAGCTACTTAATTGCAGAGGAGAAAGTTAATTCTCTGCTGAAGTGTCATTATTTAAGTAATGCTTGTCTGTTCAACCGGCATCTACTTAACAGAGATGTTATTAAAGCTACATTACAGCAAAGATTTGAGACATCTCCATCTAAATAAGACAGACAAGTCAAAATGAGTGATGAGGTACTAATTATACAAATTTTCACTTAAGTCATTTATTATAATTACAATATGGTATATCTTTCGTTGCTTCATTTGTCACTTCATGTGTGGAGCCATCTGATTTGTAATTTTGCTATTCTAAGTACACAATTACCACCGAGGTTTTTTTGGTTTGCTTTGGTTTTCTTGCCTTAGAAAGTTCTTTAGTTGAAGAAGTAATATGAAAGCAGGAAGAGATATGAAGTAATGAAAATTAGGATTTAACTGGAATAAAATTACTCTCAACTGTTACATGAAGATAGTCCCCTGAGAATATCTATGTTAAATATTAGGTATCTAATGGCTGCAAGAGAACACCTTTAAAAAATAATGAAATTACGACCTCCAATATGAAAAAATTAGAATACATATTAGAAGTCCTCATTTGCTACTATTTAAAACTGATTGCTCTTTAGGGAAAACTATTGTACGGGACAAGAAAAAGGTACATATTAATATAAAGAAAAAATCACAGTAATAGCAACCTTAATAAGAAAACTTATATCAAATACAAAAACTAAATTCAGACAAAAGCTTGAAAACGTGAAGAATATAAATTTGTGCGGAAGAAAATTACTTTGGAACAATCATATATTTAAATATTTAATGCAGAATTCCTCTGTCTCTCTCCCAGCTCCCTAGA
>VZRX01002171.1:0-13742 GCA_013398075.1 Notiomystis cincta
TATATATATAAACCCATCTCAGTTATTTCCAGGCCTGTGAGGCAGGATGGTTTATGATCTTTTCTGTCCCCAGAGTTCCAGGCCATCCCTGAAGCTGCTGTGTGAGAGGCTGCTCAATGTTCAGGTGCAGACAGCAGAGCACTGCTCGGTAGGTGCCACCTCTGACACGTGAGCTCTGGGACCTGGGCTCACTCCAGGCTCTGTGCCTTCACCCCAGTGAAACCCAGCAAGCTCTGCTGGGACAGCAGCAGCAGTGAGATTGTCACCTGAGCCTGCTCACGGTTTCCTTGTTTCATCACCAACTTCTGCACAAGCTCTTAACTCTGAGTTCTTGTTATTTTAAAATGCCCAGGGGGAAAGGTAATGCTGGAGGATCTGTTCAGCCCACAGGCAGCATTCTGCACTGCAGGAAGGATGAACAGTGTCAGAGGCACACCTGAACCTCAGCAGATCCCTTACTTCACTGGGCAGGAGGAGGGAAAAGAGGAATGAACTGGGGAAGCAGAACTGGGAGGGGAGCTCATGGACACTGTATCAAGAGAATTTTGTCATTACAACTTTCCTAGGGACAGTCAGAAGCGCAGAGCCTTGGGGTGGGCCCTGGACTTTAAATCCACCATTTTTCCCTTTCACTAGGCACAGAGCCTAAATGTAAAAAGAGATCATGAAAAGTTAATTGGAAGGATGCATTAAAATGATGGAAGATTTAGCTGCTTGTTATCACACACCCTTGTCTGGTCTGTTCTCTTTCAGATCCAGGATGCACAAGCAGCTATGAGACTTTACACCTTGGAGAAAAAGAAGTGGGAAGCTGCTGTTAAGAACAAAGCTAACAACAAAAATTGTAAAACTTAAAAACACAGGGTAGAATTTTTTCATCTGCAGCATTTCCTGGTTTTGTGTCACATTCCAAATTTAGGGATAAGTCAGAACTGACAGCAGCCTGTTCATAAAATCAATCCAAAGACAATGCTCCAGCAGTACCTGGAAGGAGAGGAATGCTGCTGTCAGGAAAGTTGCTGGTATCCCTGTGGATGGTCCCTGTGCCTGATGCCTCCTACTGTGTTCAAACAACCTTTGTAACACATGCCTGCAGTTGGGAAGAACCTCATCAGTTAAATTTCAAGGGAAATAGACACTGAATAAGTTTAAAAAAAATATGATAGATAAAGGAAGAACGTGTCATTGCTTTGTCAAAACTCCCAGGCCTAAACTTTTTATTTCAAGTACATTGAGGTCCACAAAGTGAGGTCTTACTAGAAGCTGTGGTACCTAAACCACCACTAAATACCTGTTTATATGTTATTAACAGCCCAGTATTCATCTTTCTGCTGAGAAGAATCTTCTATTGGAGGATCCAGGCTTTTGTATCCAGCAGTGGCCAAGTCTTGTTCTTAGACAAAGCGTTTTTCCTTCCTCAGTTTCAAAAGTGTTGCATCCACCAGGGTCAGAATCTCCTGGAGGGAAATGTGGGAATTGTCAAATAGAAGGTTACCTTGTTGCTCCACTTAATTTTGTATTCATTTATTAATAAAAACAATGTGTCTAACATATGTCTCTGAAGTGGCTGCTGTTGTTACAACAGGAGAGGGAGCTTTCTCCCCTTCTGTGATCATTTTTTTCTGCACTACCTTGTTCATTAAAATGGTGCAGGCAAAGCCTGCAGGAGAACCTGAAGAACAGTTTGTAATTATTTCAAAACAGTTATGTAAATGCATAACTAAAATCAGCAAAATTAAGACTAACCAGTTTTCTTGGCTTGATGAGCAAATCTAATTATTGGTTTCTTGCCAGCAAGCCATTGCAAAGGAAATTCAATGTGTAACACATTAAATAGCTGAGGACTTTGCTGTATTTTCCTTTTTTCTGTGTGACTACTTGGTGAAATTTAATGTAAGTGAAATCTTCCCACAAACTGTCAGAAAGTTGTTGTTGGTTTTTTGTTGATTTATTAACAATGCCACTTCCAAACCAAAAATAAATTGGATGTAATGTACTTATGGCTTTATTCCTGTAAACTTTAGCCTGGTTTAGCATGAGGACTGCAGTAAATTAATGCCATGTTGCAAGAGACCAGAACATCAATTTTTTTAAAAATTCAGCATAAACAACAACAAACAGAAAAACAACTTTCAACCACTTGTTCTCAGTAGTTCAAACTATCCTTACAAACTCATTCTTCACTCCACATGCAGCTCATTCTCTAAATTTCTGCACTGGGATCAAATCCCTCACCAGAAATAATGTCCTAAGCACCCCCTCTTTATTATCACAGAGACTTCTCCATACCGTGCTGAATGGAAACTGGAGCTTTATTTTAGACAGCAGCTTTTCCATTTTCTGGGACCTCATATCCAGCAAAACCTCATCTGCAGGGTCAATGAACAGGATAATTTATGGTTATAGCACAACTGCCCATGGAGCAGGAGCTGAAGGAGCAGGGGAGAGGACAGAGCTACACAAGGAGAAGGCAAGATAAGATGAAGTTAAAATGTTTTACCACCAGAGTGGTATTTGTTTGGAACAAGTGGAGTGAATTCTCAGGAGGATGAACTGGAATTTTCTCAGACACAAAATAAATCTCTCCTGAGAGCAACTGCCATGTGCCTGAGCAGCTGCTGCTGTGGTTTTACTGATTTTGGGGTTGGGAGAGAAGAGGAGATCCAACAATTCAGCACCAGCTATCTCACCGTACTGAACCATCTCGTTCATCAGCAGGCACAGAGCTTCTGCCACCCCTGGCTCATCGAAGTGAAGGTGATACTCATCTTTGATCAGCTCCATCCCACTGCCTTTTGAGTCCAGCAGGATTGCCAGAGCTGCAGTTTCTGCAAGGAAGACAAACACTGCTGGGCTCATGAGCTGCTTCCCACCCCGCACCAGCTGGCACACATCACATTTTCAGGAAGTTGTGCCCATTCTTTTCAGTCTTCCTAAAAGCTGAAGCATATTTTGAAGACCAGATATGCAGCTGACTCTGTCAGCAGGGCAGAAGTGATTTCAGATTGTTTTCACACTGATGGAGCTGATTTGTATTTAATAAAACCAGAACTGCTGGATGTTACCTGACAGCCTCACAAGGCTGGCTAATGCCAGGCAGCCATTCTTCACCAGCACTGCTCTTTCTGGGTTCATCCTGAGAGCATCCAGCAAAAGTGCTGCTGTGGGCTCATAGTCACTGTCAGTTAAGCAACCTTTAAAGAAAACAAACAAAACACACAGAAAACCCCCAAAATTTCAATATCCTCCAAGCCAAAAGAATAAAGAATCTTGACTACTCAACTTATTCTGATGATGTGGAATAGAAATGAGATCACTGAGGGTGTTTTGCTCAGCTTTTCCCAGTGGAATGATGGCACAAGGGCAGGCAGTAGGTAAATGTGACAATATTCTTGCATGAGGAAGAAGTAAGACAGAGCAGTATTGCAAAGATGGGTTCCTGAGTGCAAATGATAATGAAAGAGATGATTTCTTTTTGAACATGAAATATTGCTCCAAATGAACTGAGCAAATGGCATAAAATCACCTCCCAGCCCATGGTGCACAACACCCATGCTGTGTTCAAAGGAACACACAAGAGGGATTCTTAGTGTGAAGGGAAGCCAGAGAGCTCTGCACACTCTGCACAGCACAGGTCGGTGTGGCTGCCCACCAGTGCAGTCCTCATTAGCAGTACCTGGTGATTTAATTGCTACAGCTCATCAGAAACGGCTCCATTAGCGAGTCACAGAGCGAGTGCAGAAGAGAGCACACAAGTTCCTAACTCTGCTGCCATCTGCAGAGCCTCCTCCAGCCCAGCAGCCCGGACTGCAGCACCACCGCTGACACGCAGCCACCCGAGCCTTCCCCACCCCCAGAGCCAAGGAGGCTGCGAACACACCTTGGAGAGACAGCGCCCACAGAGCCGAGCAGGCAGACTCTGCAACCACTCCGTTCTCGAGGTGTTTCTGAAGGACTGCAGAGGCCACAGGGACAGCACTTGCCAGCACTGCTTGGTCGGCATTATTCTCTGAATGACCTGAACAGGAAGGAAATGCATCAGGCAGAGTTATTTAATCAAGTAATAATATCACTGTGTGTCAAATTATATCAGTACAACCTTAAGGGGTGTTGGAATGGGAATAATGCAACAATGGTTTAGTCTGGAGGGCAGCAGAGGGAAGGAATCAAAAATGTACAGAACCAAACCAAATGCTACAGGACTAATAAATAATTCTGTTTATTGGAGAAAGCTGAACTTCTCCAGGAACTAGTGTTCTGTGCCATTTAAATTATGCATAGGGATCACAGCTAGAAACCTCCAGAAATAACCACAGTTTTGACAGAATCCGGGCTGCAGGTTAGGGATTCAGCTGTCCCACAAATCCAACGGGTGATTTGTTGCACAGAGGGAATAAAACACACCAAGTGCAACTGTGCCCAGCCTGTGCTTTCAGCCTTCTGTGATGATCAGAACACCACACACCTCTACAAGAACACAGCACAGAAACAAAATAGTAAATATAAATCCAGGTCACATCTTGGCCTGAATGGCAAAAATTTGACTTTGACACCTTATCACATAAAGAGTTGCTAAAAACATATCTGCATTAATTTTTGTTTTTGTCTGATTTAACTCTGGATCACAAAGTGATTGTAGCAGTGCTGTGGAAGCAACTCTCCAGAATCACAAAATCACAGGTTTGGGTTGGAAGGAACCTTAAAGATCATCTCATTCCAGCTCCCTGCCTTGGGCAGGGAACAAGAATGGGAGAAAACTCCAACCCCATCGAGGGGAATGTCTGAATTCAATTAGGCACAATACCTGCTGCCCCTCAGTCACATGAGTGCAGGCACAATACTTGCTGTGTTCTACTTACCACTTCCAGCCAAGCTCCAGAGAACGGCACAGCAAGAGAAGCAGATCTTGTCATTATGAAGAAAACGTCTTAAAACTGACAGAAGGTCTGGAATTATTCCAACTTTCCTTAGATTCTCCGCAGCTACTTCTGAAAACCACAGAAATTCTATAGAATCTGGTATTTTTGTGCCACTCAGTGGCCTCGAAACAGGCAGTGCTAACCCGTGGTTAAAGTGAGATAACAGACCGGTAACGTGAGCCCATCAGCTGGACAAAGGAAAGCAAGAGAACAGACCGAATTCTTTAACGAGATGCACTTAACACAGCTGATCCTTTCAAATGCATGTCTGGCCATGCTTCTTCCTCACAGACTTGAAATTCACAGAGCAGGAAAGGAACTGAGAGGGCATATATTACAATTTTTCACCTGTTTCCATTTTAACGATTCAAACCAAGCTTCAGAATTAGGAAACACTGGATAAAAATAGTTTGACTCTTTGTAATTTCTTTTTTTTTAAGCTTACCTCCCCCTTGCTGCTAAATCCTTCTGTAACCATTTCTACAAACACTCTTTGATAACTGTTGAACTGACACTGAAGACAACTAACAATACTATAAATATTTAGCAATTACAAGTTCAGAAGAAAAGAAAACAAAGTAGAGAAGTTAAGGAGGATGGTTTCACTTCATCATGGCACAGTCCAAAATAGAATCCAGGTTCTGTGCCCTCATTTTCCCAAGCACTACTCTTTGCAGAGTTTGTACTTGTTTCCAAACCAAGAGGAAACACAATTGTATCTATTGGAGTGCTCCTGTAAGTCCCTGAAGCCTCAGCATTGTATCTTAATCTTTCAGGGGTGTTATCAATATCTGGTCAATTTTATCAGCATTACTATTTAATTTATCACTATTTAATTACTATTAAATTAATAAATACCCACAGACTGCCAAACCTCTCAGGAAAGTCAAAAGTTGTACATTGTAGCTTGGATTTGTTTCAACAAGTAAAAATAAATTTATATTCCCCAAAGAATGACCAAGGTGACCCACCACTGGCCGAAACCATCATCAATAATGTGCAGAGCATTGAAAGGAACTCTTCATTTTCCAAGTGTTTTCTCACTATGTGTAACAGGCAGCTGGCCACACTCTCATCCAGGGCCATCATCACCCCCTGTTCCAGAGCTGTCACCACAAACATGGAATAGAACAAAGATTTTAGTGGTTTTGAATGAAATCTGAACCCCCCTGCCCTGCAATCAGCATAGCAAAACATTCAACTGACAGCATTTCTTCACATCAAATAAGAAAAAGTTCCTTTAAACTTTCATTTTCTGAAATTCTATTTAGTATTTTCAAGCTTATGTTGTTACCAGATGGTTTTGGGGTAAACTGCCATGAAAGTGACAGCAGGAACCACACAAGAGATCCAAAACCACTTTTATGGTTTAAAATTTAAATACCAAAACAATGAGAGTCTTATTTATGCCCTCTAGCAACACTCTACATAACATGAAAACAAACTTGGTTGCACAAGATCAGCACCTATATTTAAAATTAACACAGAATTCCTGAATGCCAGTCCTGAAGGAAGTTCATGAGAATCCAGAAAGCTGCTTAAATTCCTTCAGTTCTTTAAATTCATCCCCTAAAATCATTAATGGATCAGATAATAGGTTCAGGAATCTTTACAAGACCCAGCAGAAGGAGGAAGTCTTAGAATTGTACCTTGACTAAGAATTTCAAGCAATAAAGTGCAGCCTTCTACTTGTAAGTCCAGAGAATCTATGTGAGTCTTCATGGCAAGAGTGATCACTTCTGTGCATTTCAGCAGAAAGGGGAATGCTGTGGGGAAAAGAAATGGTTTGAGGAAAGGTTCTTGAATCAAAGAGAACAAAACAGAGCAGATTTTATTTTAATCTGTGTGGGAAATGTCTCCTATCACACCAGCCAAGTGTAGCCAACACTGGAATTGCTCATGCAGCAAGTTCAGGGGGGCAGGGAATCCCAAGCCAGGCTGGTCAGAACCTGCAGAGGGAAGTGTTTCACCAAGACTCCTGTTCCCAGGAATACGTGGAGCTTCTGGAATCCCCCACACAGCTCAGTGTCCCCACAAATATGTGAGGAAAATGATGAGGAAATTGGATGGGGTTTAGGGATCCATTTTGAGCATTTTTGAAGCTGAGAGCATCACTCAGGGCAAGTCATGGTGCAGAAGTGCCAAGTGAGCCAGATGTGGGCACAGTCTTGTGTTGCTGTCACCAGGACTGGATGAGAATCCCACAGATCCATTCTTTTTGTTATTTACAACCAAAGCCCACTGGATTACCAAGTAAAGCTTTCTTAAGTGGAAGATATAAGTAACTCCAAGGAAAAACCAAATTATTCTTTTTAAATTAAAGCTATGAATAACCCAGAGTTTTAACATCATAAGCCAAAGGCAGCATTAAATTCTGTCTAAGGACAGAGCATTTTACAACTGATTTAACAGTGCTTTGAACTATTAACCTTGATCTGAAAGCTTCCTTTGAAAAATGTGCAGTTTCTGGGAGAAAATACAGAGCTTTCACCTTCACAGCTTTGCAAGACACACAGGAATTAGCCATGTGTAACTTCCTTTTACTCTGCCAGCCTTGCAGCTCCAGGAATTATCCCCAAGTCATCCCAAGACTTGTGTAAACCACCTTCCTCAAAGGTCAGTTTGTTGCCAATTCAAATATCACAATTTTTTCCCCCAGTGCCCATTTTTCTTATCCAGTAAAACCTCTCTGCTGGTTGACAAAAGCAGGTACAGAACAAGTACCAACACAATCCTATCAGCTACTGGCCTGGAGAAATAGGAACAGAGCAATTTCATTCTCATTTATGGACATTAGAACTGTTTCCCTCTTCCTGTTATCTCAAAATATTAAGGAAGGAGCACAATAAATAAATAAATAGATCAAACAGTGCCTTACCACTTTTATCCTTTACAAAGCTGGCAAGGTGCTGAATGCCTTTAGCCTGGACTTCTTCAATATCCCAGGAAGCCTGCATGAATTCTAAGAAACCAAGGAAATTCTTCTAACCCTTCGACACAAACACAAAGCACTCAAATTGTCTCTGTTTTGTGCGAGATGTGAATTCGTATGAATGAAATTAATGAAATTTGGGATTGTTGAAAAGAGAAAAAACTTTCCCCCAGCTCATCAAACATTTCAGTATTACAAAGTGTTATGATTCACAATGTATTTGGCATTATATGTTTTGGGGACTTGTTGGAATATTAAATGAGAGTAGGAATAGGAGCTTTAAATGCATCATTCCAATAGACTTTTCAGATTAAAAGAACATCTTCCTTACTTAGAAGGAAAATAATGGAGCAGATCCTTTGTGGCAAATAAATTAAGTGGAGCTCCCAGATTTTCTGAGGAATGACCTCTGATCCTGCTTAACTTTTGCAGCAGGAGTGGCTGGGAATCTTAGGAGTTTAGAGAAAAGGCTGATCCTTGCTCCAAAGAGTTTCCCATTTTATTTCAGGTAAAATGAGAGCCCAATAATTTATTTCCAAGTAGAACACATCCTGACTGGAAGGGTCTATTTCCTATGAAAATCACCTTTACATTAATCTTATTCTCCTGATTACCTAGAACACTTTCAACTCCTCCCTGAAAGAGAACTTCTGTCACTTTGGGAGACATAGATTTCTTCAGTTTTACTGAGGTGTCACCAGCAAAAGTCAGGCATTCCTCAATAAATGGAACAGTGACCAGATCCCTAGAATTTTGAGAGAAAAAAGCAGCACCAGTAAGTTAGAACTGGTAAGGTAAAAAATATCTACAGGCATTGTTTTATTTTTATATAAAAAAATCTAATATTACTTCTAGACCAGATTTACTTCAAAACAGCTCATGAAAGAGCTCACACTGCAGAAACCATGCTCAGGTATCAAGCTCAGGCTCACAAAATTGCGTGTAACATGAATTTATAATATAACTCTGCAAAAAGGGACAATTGTGCATCTCAGTGTCCACTCTGAAGGAACATCAAATCTTTAATAACTCATTTGTTGAGGCAGTTGAGATCTTGACCCAAACCCTTTCCAACAGCAGTTAATATCCCCAATTTGTGGAGGGGTTTAAGACAAAAAAATAAAGGGAGGGCAGAACTCACCTTGCTGTGGGTCTCATGCTGGGCTCAATCTGTAGCATCATCAATAAAATTGGAAAGAAAGGCAAATATCTGCTTTCTCCATCCTGTATCTGTGTCAGGGCTCCCTCGAGGCAGCTGCTGTCCCCTCTGATATCCTGCAGTAAGGAAGTTCTCTCCTCTGCCTGTTACAGAGTCAGAGAGCTCTCACCCACTCCTCACAGATATCCTGGTGGGCCCAGGACCCTTCCAGTCCCTAAGAAACCACTCCTACACACCTTCAGAACAAAGCAGCTCATCATATCAAGGAGGACACAGCCCAGAGACCAGATGTCAGATTTCTCAGTGAAACAAAACCCAAATGTTTCTGGAGCCATCCAAGACTTGCTCTCTGCAGAAACAGGAATAATGTGGTGACACTGTGCTTCCAAAGACTACAAAACACTCTGTAACTAATGAACAATTCCCTAAGATGTTCCTGAGGACAAAGATAAAAAGGATTCCAACTGTTTTGGTTGCAGAGCTCACAGAAACATCAACATTTTGCACTTGTAAACACAATGCTGCAGATAACTGCCCATGAAAATCCTATTTAGAAGATAAATAGTTTAATGCAGAGAAAGGAGAGGGAAGACCACTTTCCCCTCTTTCCTAATTTTTCTCTGAGGACTAAAAATATCCACTGAAATCTTTTAAAAATACAGTATGAAAAAAAAATAGCAAAACAAGTATCCACCTTCTTCCACTCTTATTCTCCATTTCAGCTCATCTCTCATAAGTGTTTCAGTACTGAAGTCACTCAGCATGAAGGATGCTTCACCAGTCACAAGGATGTTTGAAGGCTTGAGATTTCTGCAACACAAATATTGTCTGTCAGCCTGTGAAATTAGAGCCTAATGATATATAATTACAAATTCCCTGCATCTTTAGCCTTCAGAAGGGTTGGGTTGGTTTTTGTAGTGGGGTTTTTTTCAGAGGGGGGATTGCTTTGGACATTTTTTGTTTGTGTTTTGTAGGGTTTTTTTAATATACAAGTGATAATCAACCAAAATATAATTATTTCCTTCTCTAAATGCTTTAAGATTGGTGCTTGTGACACAAATTGACCTGAGCATGGAATGCAAGGCTTGTCTCTCATTCAGATACACGAAGTAAACTTTGTCCATCACAGCCACCAAAATGTGGGCATTTACAGAGCTGGGCAATTTTTAACATTTTCAAAAAAAACCCCAAGAGAATACCTCAGTCAAATGAGTATTCCAGACAAAACTCAGGAAAATAGGAAACTCTGGAAGTCAAAAAATCTAAAGTCTGGAATTTCTCACCCCTACTTCTCCTTTTCGGAGAGTGCAATTCCCTGCCTCTGAGCACTGCAAAGAACCAGGGCCTGTCAGACAAAGAGAACAACATTTCTGCTCACCTGTGCCAAATATTTTGTTTGTGTATGTAAAACAAAGCATCCACCATCTGTCCCAGGAACTTCTGAAGCACCTGTGGAGGGGAATAAACATAAAAGTGTAACACAAACAGAGTAACTTTCAAATATCTTTCTGAAGAGAGTTTCCAAAACTACTCTCCTGTGCTTTGAAGATTTTAGGGAGGATTTTCAGAAAGAAGAAATACCATAAAAGCAAAAAGTCACTCAGTTCAAACAGGTGCCTCTTCTGTACTTTTTACCATGTCTGTTATCTTTTCTGATTTCTCCCTCTTTTCCTTGATTAGAGCTGAAAGATCTCCTTGGCCTGAGTGCTGCATTACCAGGCAGAGGAACAGAGATGAGACCTGTAATAAAATATTGCACCAAAATTGCTTCATTTTTTGCAGGTAAGAAAGACAAAACCAAACTGGTGGGTGTGATGTTCACAGTACAAAAGGGGTCTGAGATGATTATTCTCTCACAGAAGAGATCATGCTTAATTTTTTTCATTAAAAATACAGCATGTTCATTGTTTTAGCAAATAAAACAAACCACCACTATCAAGCATCTTATCTGTGGCTGTATGGGATGATTCAAATCAATTATACATCCATAAAATCATCAAAGATTCTGTCTAAGCACAGAAGAAAATCTGCAAATAAATAAGTCAGAGCTTTCAGCTCCTTATGGTCCTCTATAGAAGGGTTTTTATGCAGGCATGAAAATCAGAGTTGCACACTAATTCCCAGTAGAACCTGGGAGTCTGCCATGTGATGGACTCCAACAAATACATATTCACAGCTTTTGACTGTGTGAATTCAGGAGCCAAAAAAAGAAATCAGGCTTGTCCTTCTTCTTCAGCATCTCCCCCCAGTGACCCCAACTTTCAAGCTGTAAATATGCTCATGTGCCCAGAACACAAACCACACATTCCAGTTTGACCCATCCTGCTCCGTTCTCACCTTGTTGTTCCAAGTCACAAACAATTCCTTGTAAGTGCAGATGTTTGAATGGCAGAGTTTTAGCAAATCCATTGCCTGCATGGAATAAAAAAGATAAAATAGAGACAGCTTTCCATAGCTACACAGCCCTTCCCTTTCACAGGACCTTAAATAACACCCAAAGCCCGCTCCTGCCTTGTTCATGTCACATTTCTCAACAAACTCTTCCAAGGTGCCAGCTCTGTGAAAATATTTGCATCCATAAGTGTGGAAAGAAGGAAAATATTTCACCCAGACTCTACTCAGTGCTGCAACAGCCTTGTGAGATCCAAGGATATAAACTGATCCACAGGGAGATGATGTGTGAACAGCCCCCTTCTTCAGCTCCTAACATCCAAAACTGAAAATAAAAATCTTATATTCTAAGTCAGGATGATTTTTCAAGTGCAGCCATTATTTCCTGTACTCTCCATGCAAGCTTGAACCTCAACAAATTTAATGACACAAGAGATTTTTATCTCCTTGAAGGTGATTTCCATGCAGGGCTCTAAGAAACCCTAATCTCTTCAGCAAATCTGCTGATTATGTGGAAGATAAAAAGAATTCAGGTTACTCTCCTCTAGTTGTGTTTGTGGCTGTGCAGGCACAACAGAAAAACTAAAAAGAGGCACATTCCCAGGTGGCACAACTGCATTTGTTTCAATAGATGTACCTCAATGTTTATTTCAACAGAAAAACTGAATAGAGTTTTACTGATAATGCCAGATTTGGTACAGAAAGAGGTCACCTCTGTGACCAGGATAAAACATAGAACAGATATCTGTTCTCACTCTTTTCCAGCTCCAGATGCTGAGCATACTGGGCACTGCAACACTCATCCATCATGTGCTATTCCACATGTTTTATTGAAACCATTTTTGGTATTTTAAGAGTATTTCTGATGCTTCTTACTCAAGCCATTGCAGCAAGTTTGCATAAAAAAATACAATAAAGGGGAAAAAACAGTCAAATAATGTCACATTAAAAACTCTGAGAAGTGAGCATATCATTAAATATGTTATCTAGACATTGATTTATTAATAAAAACCTACAAACAGACCAAGGTTCTCCTTCAGCTTAAAGCCAAGAGGATGAGTTTTGTTCTCTGGCTTCACAAATGAAAATTCTGAGGAAGGACTACCTGCTGAGAAGAATTGTCCATTTCAATTTACACATCCAAAAATAACAATTAATGCAAACCCCTGGCCTGAGCCCAAGCAGAGGGCAGAGAGCACACCCCACAAATAGTCCTACCTAATTTACTTATTATTTACTCAGCTAATCCTTGTAGATAAAAGACTTGGTTCTATCAAGACTTTGGTCTTTATAAGTGAAATAGTAAAGAAAAGACTGCACCAATACCTCCTTCAAGGCCACATTTGCTTGGTGTTGGTCAATGCATTCAACCTGCACCAAACAAAAGACAGGGGTGAGACTGTAACAGAAACACAGGGGAACTTCAAGAGAGAACACTCCTGTCAAGGTGACTGGACTGCAAATTCCGGGTGAGGTGATGTGAATTTCCAATGCTAGCTCAAATCTCTAATGTTTGGGGCAGTTTTGGTGTCAGGAGATGGGTAAAACAGAGCAGAAAATGTGTGTGTGACAGACAGTGCTCGTGCACTGCCAGGGCAGCAGCGAGCTGAGAACTCTGAGGGGACCTTGGGCTGCTGCCCTTTGAGCTTCAACATTCCAATAAACTGATCTGAACCTCGGAGTTCCCCAATTTTCACAGCAATGAGCGAGCCCACTCCTACCCAGCAGCTGAGCTGCCCAGCATGCGGCTCTTGCCACCGTCCTGGTGCCAAACTCTTGTTTTCCTGGCAACCACCTCCTCACCTGCTTTATTGCGTATTTCTTCTGGGCGCTCTCGTCTGTTATCAGCTGAGCTGCCAGCATCGTGCCCAGGGCCCCGGGCTGCAGCTGCTCCAGCACCTGCAGGCACAGCACACACCCAGAGCACCTGCTCAGCTGGGGCACAACTGAGGCAAAAAAAAACCTTCTCCCCGCTTTTCCATGGAAATTCTCCACTCCGGGACGAGGGGTACCCCCACCTTCAGCTCCTGAGGGCGGCACAGGCCTTCGCCTCCCTCCCGCTCAGGGCATTGCCTGTGCTGAAAACACCCCCAGGGCCCCTCAACGCCACCTCCCAGGGTCGTGTGCTCTCCCAGCGGTGCCCACACGGCTCCCCAGGGCCATAACCCCCCCTCCAGCACTATTTAATCCACTCAGAGCCACTTTCGCCCTGTCCCCAAGGGCACCCACAGCCCCTGCCCCGATCACAGACTCCTCCTCAGGGCCGTGTACCCCACACACGCTCCTCCAGCACCACCTACACCCCCACAACGCTGCAGCCCCCCGCTTATTGCCGAGCAGA
>VZRX01002171.1:13831-29576 GCA_013398075.1 Notiomystis cincta
GCTGGAAGGGATCCTAGAGATCGTCTCGTTCAACTCCTGCCAGGGGCAGGGACGTTTTCGACTGTCCCGGGTGCTCCAAGCCCAGTCTGAGGGGCCTTGGGCACTTCCAGCGATGGGGCAGCCCCAGCTCCTCTGGGCAGCTGTGCCAGGGCCTGCCCACCCTCCCAGGGAGGAATCTCTTCCCAATATCCAACCTAAGTCTTTCCTCTTTCGATGTGTGCCCGTTCTGCTTTGCCTTCTCACTGCTTGCTGCTGGAAGGAGTCCCTTTCCATCTCTCCTGTGAGTTTGCTGTGAGTTCCCTCAGAGGGGACCCCGGGCCCGGCTCCGACCGCC
The DNA here is from genome assembly GCA_013398075.1 of Notiomystis cincta. Taxonomy (NCBI): domain Eukaryota; kingdom Metazoa; phylum Chordata; class Aves; order Passeriformes; family Notiomystidae; genus Notiomystis; species Notiomystis cincta. The sequence continues at coordinate 14,166 of VZRX01002171.1, forward strand.
GCAGGCCCAGAGGCCGCCCCTGCCCTCGAGCGAGCGCCCGAGCCTCGCGTACGGCGGGTCCTCCTTGGGGATAGGTGTTCTCCCAGGAGGATTAAGTGGAAGGAGAGCAGGAGCCGTCCCGGCTGGTGAAGAGGGCACAGAGGGGTGTGGGGGACCCGTGTGAGCTGGCAGGGATGGGAGAGTGACCGGGTTATCCAACCTGGCAGGGTTAGATGGGATAGTAGGGAGAAATTCCTCCCTGTGGGGATGGGGAGGCCCTGGCACAGGGTGCCCAGAGAAGCTGTGGCTGCCCCTGGATCCCTGAAAGTGTCCAAGGCCAGGTTGGACAGAGCTTGGAGCAACTTGGGATAGAGGAAGGTGTCCCTGCCCAGGGCAGGGATTTGGAACAAGATGAGCTTTAGTGTCTTTCCAACAAACCACTCTGTGGCTTCATGAAACCCTGACCCATGTCTGGAAGCCCAAACTGAAAAAGGCTGGTCAGTACCATGCTGCTGTGCTCAGGATTGGGGCAAAAGGAAAGCAAACAAGCTGATGTGGTCTTGTAAACCTTCTTACGTTTGTTTCAGTGGAGGCCCGAGTGATTTCTCTGTTAAATAGAAGTTTGTGATCTCTTTCAGTGTGTGACAACAGGAATATTTTGAGTGTAAGTAGTTGCTCTGCTGGGGATGGTGTTGCAAAGATCTTCACAGTCATGGTGATTCATCTAATCGACAATAAGAGGCAGCAAGTAATCATATTCAGCAAATTGGCAGGAAAATCTGATTCTGCCTGGTTCTACAACTGCTGTGATTTAGTGTGAGTTGTGTGGTGCACGATAACACGTCACAGCTCTGAGGGGGCTGTGCTGCCTCTGTGTCTTTCACTGATTTCACCGGGAAAACCTGTTCTGTACTTCCTCCCCACCCCCAGATGGAAGAAGGAAGACTCGATTTAGAGACAGAGCTTCTTGTGGTGTGTGGAATACTCAGTTTAAGGGATATCTGGGTTATCTTGGTCATTCTCTGTTTACCTTGTCCTCTTGCTCCTTTTAGAGCAGAAAGTGAACCATCACTGCAGTGTTCACATTACTTGCCAAAATTTGCAACGCTTGTCCTGACCTTTTTATAACACCTCTCTATTTATTCCTGTAGGGTTATTTCTAGATGTCCTTAACACCCCTTTTTTCACTGAGCTGAAAGCTCTTTTGTCCACCTTAAATGTAGTTTGCCTCCTCCTGAAGTGAGTTTTAAATGGCACAAATTTACTTTTGCTTGGCCACATCCTGTTTAGAGTCTTGCCTTTAGCTGCAGAATTTAGTTTTGTTACTCTTGCCATCAGATTGCAAAGCAATTTTTACGGTGTTCTGAGTAATAACTCCTGTGATAATTCTGTCTGGTAGCTCAATCAGAACCTTTCAGTGCTGTCTGTGCTGTTCAGTGTCACACCAATGTAAGAGTGACTTACTGAACACTAACCTTTGGTATAGATTGTGGAGTTAACACTTGGCATTACAGGAGCTGTTTGTTAGTTCATCTTGGATTAAAAAAAGTTCTTGGAACGTTTAGACAGAGATTGTGTTGAAACTCCCCTGGTGGAGGCTGGACAATGGCTGTTCTGGGAGCTGGATGCATTCTCAGTGATATTCTTGCTTTTTCCACTCCTTGTATTAGTGCTCAACACTTAATGAGTCTTAATTTCTGTAGAATAAAACCCCTGTGGGAGAATGTTATAGCTAATTCCATGGCTTATCAGGAAATCCTGAATGTCTCTTACAAAAGCAAGAATAATCTATTCCTTAAATTCTAACAGTAAAGCTGAGCTTTTCTCAGATACTATAATTTCCCTTTGAATTAGCAAGTTATGCCCTAGATGCCAAGACACTCAGCAGGAATAAGTGGCTTAATCCAGAGGTGAACTCGTGCACTGCCTTACAGGCAGCTCAGCTTGCCAGACAGCCACTTGTCAGTGAAAGGGCTTGTCCTACTTCTCCCAAGACTACATTTCCCTTTTCTCTCTCACCAGCACTTTTGTCATTGAACTGGGGAGCTGAACTGGCAGGAAAAAAAATTGAGGATTTTTTTTTTCATTTGGTTCAGTTATCTCCTTGTTTAGGTCGAGTGGGGAGCAAAACTGAGGGTGGGATTGCTGGTAATAGGCTGCTCTGGGCTGTAAGGAATTCCCAAGGGACACTAACACCAGCCCAGTGTTGTTAATTAAGTAATTTGTATAGCTGGAAATTAAGCCCATTTTTAGTGATTTTTGTTAAAATATTACTTGGCAACCCCTTCAGTGCAGTCACCATGTACTGAAAATAGCTGTATCTGGGGCCTGCACACAGTGTTTAGGATTGTGTCTCCTTTGTAATCCCTTCCTAAGAGGGAGCAGATCTCAGGCAACTTTCCTGGTGTCTGTAATAATCTTTAGGGATAAATCCTTAGGAATGTGGGTGCCTGGTATTTCTGCTGTTCAAAAAAAAAAAAGATTCATGGAAAAAATGCAAGGAGTCTATTGAGTCATTGTACAGCAGGGAGAGCCAGACTGGGGGAGTTTATTTAATTTCCCAAGATAAATGCTGATCTATCTTGTCCAGATAATTCTGATATAGAATCACAGAACCATTTGGATTGAAAGCTCATCTTGTTTCAGCCCCTGCCATGGGCAGAGACACCTTCCACTGTCCCAGGCTGCTCCAAGCCCCGTCCAGCCTGGCCTTGGACACTTCCAGGGATCCAGGGGCAGCCACAGCTTCTCTGGGCAGCTGTGCCAGGGCCTCCCCACCCTCACAGGGAAGAATTTCTCCCTAATATGTAGCTTCCATTTCCCCTCTTTCAGTTAGAACCCATTATTTCTTATCCTTAATATCCCATTTTGCAGAAAATCGAAGGGAGAAAGAAACATTTCATTGTTAGTCTGAACTTTGTGTGTTATATTAAAAAAACCTGAGTTTGGAAATGTTCTTTAGAGCTTTGTCATGGCAGTGCAGTGATTGTTTATCATTATAAGCCAAATAGCCTCTTCTGGTTAGGCTGGGGAAAAATCTTCCCATGAAGAGCAATAGTAAAATTCAATAAATTACTAAAAGTACCATTCTAAAGGTTTCATTAATAAATAGCCTTTTGGAAAAGGGAATTGGTATAAAGCACACTTCAGAAGGGAAAAGCTTTGAGAAATCTTCCTGCAATTAAAAACCTGATGAATATTGCTGGCAATGCTCTAGTGGATCAGAGCCCTCTTCCTGCCTTTGGAAATAAATGGGAAAAAAAGCCTGTTCCCAGTTTTTACAGTACTTTGTAGGCATTGGGCTAATGAATGGGTTTTGCTGTCCCTGTGATTTTGGGGTGGAATCTCTTTGAGTGAATATATCCAGGTTGGTGAAAGGAAGTGATTTTTCTGCCATTGAATGGATTGAGCATCCTCTTCCAGGGAAGATCAGTGGTGTGTCCCAGGCTGCTGGAGGAATTTGCTCTCCCAGAACAACCCAATCCCTTAAAAGCATACAAGATATTTGGGATATGCCTTATCAGAAGTTCTAGACCAATAATGCTGTGCAGCTCAGGAGGATTTCTGTGTAGATGAGCAGTGGGCTGTTCCTACAGGTGATCACAACTTCCCTGATCCAAGAATAAACAGGAAAAGGCTTCTGTGCTTGGACAGAACATACCTGCAAAAATTCCCAAGTCATGTCCATTTATTGGACTTAAAATTGTGCCATGGTATCTACACTTTTATCAAACAGAATGGACTTTCAGCAAATTTGCAACTGTTGGAGGTGAGGTCAGAGTGAATCACTTTATTGCCTCTCTTTTGGTCAGGCCTTTATGGGTTTGAATATTTCAGTCTTCCTTTAGAAAAATGGGGGGTTGAGCAGAGCTCTGATTAAGGCATTCTAGATCTTGTACATCTTTGGTTGTTAAACTTAAAGGAGCCTTTAAATCTATCTTTGCCTTTCTAATCCCATTAGAGGGGGAAGTGGCAACAAAAAGCCCCTCTGGCATATGTCAGTGACTTGGCTGCCAACACAGAACCAGCTGTTCTTCTTTAAAATAGTCTTATTTAGCATTCTCTTGTCTTCTCTCACGATGTTTCACCTCTTCCAAGGAGACAGGACGTGTGGAGAGCAGTTGATGCAAAGCCCAGAGCTGAAAAAGCCATGCAGTTATTGGATGTCGTGAGTTTAATGCTGCCACCTCCATCAGTGCCAGCAGTTTGGATTTGGATGTGCAGGGTGTGTTTCAGGTCCCATTTCTTAGCTGCAGATATTGAGCTGCAACCACCAAATTTCCCATGTGTGCCCCTTTATCTGTGAGAATCTTAAAGGAAGTGGGCTCAGGGTGCAGCTTCTGAGCCACACGGTGCTGGTGCTGAGCAGGGACCAACCAGGATGAGTGGTGCTGTTCATTCAGTCCCACTGCTGGAGCTCTCCTGTTTCTTGTCATTTATTCCATCTTCAGTTAAATTACTGGAGTGATTTACACCCAGATCCCCTAATTGTGAAATCACTTGATGCCTGTTACATTCTCTTCCTGTAGTTGTGGTGTAGCTGTTCTGCTCCTTTCTCTCTGGAGCTCCTGGTTCCCTTGGCTTGGATTTTTGTTTCACAGGCTGTTTCTGAAGCTTCTTTGAGCTTGCTGTGCACAGGGGGTTCAATTTGAGTGGAGCTGCAGGAGCTGGGGTTGTCCAGGGATGATGGGTGTGCCATGAGGTTGCTTAGCACTGGAGCTGCCCTAGGCTGCAGCCTCTCTGGCTTCTCTGGAGCCCATTGGATGTGTGCACTCGTGTTTAATGGGCAGTGTTCAATTCCCTTTGTGTGCCAAGAGAACAGGTAAATGTTAAATGTCTTCTTGGATCCTTCACCTGGGCTGTTCATGGTTGTTTGGTTCCAGGAAAGGGGAAAATGAGATCAGCTCCCATGACCCACTTCAAAACAGCAAAGATGAGGCCTGGAGGGAAATATTCTCTAATATTTGTTGCTTTTCTCAGCCTTTCCACAGCACTGTTTTTATCTTTTCCTTACAGATTCCCAGCACTTGTCTTCTTTCATTTCTTTCTAGACCAAAGTTGCTTGTTCTGTATCTGTATCAGACTTCTGATTTGTAAGAACTTAATTCTTAGTATTCCTCAGCAAGATTCCTCGACCTCACAGGAGGGAGGAAAGCTGTAAACCAAGATGTGTGTCTCATTCAGTGAGTGACAACGCTCAGAAATTCTCTTCTGACTCATTCATCCAACTGTTGACATGGCTTAAAAAAGCCTGAAGTGGCAGCCTGGAGGCAGAGTACAGCTGCACATAAAATGCACTTGATTAAGGTGAATTTTGACCCTTAGACTCTGGATACAGGCAGTACAACAGTGCAGTTTGTTCCAATATTAACTATTTAATTGACTGTTAAAGATGTTTGCTGATGTTTTTTCTTGTGATAATCTATAGTTGCACAGTGAGCTGGGCTTGTCATTTGCATAGCCTTTAGTACTGGCTGATTGCTGCTGGCAGGAATAAACTGTCAGAAATGGCTTTTGTCTCCTTCCTGGCAGAAGTCTCAATTAAGTAATAACCAGTGCTGCCTAGAAAATGGATTGACAGTTAAACACTTGTCCTAACCCAGAGGCAGTAAGTTTTCCTGTGCACCCCACCGCCCTATAGAACATGACCCTCCAGACTCTGTTTGGCAATTCTGTATTTGTTCCTCTAATTATTGTAATTGCAGAGCAAACTGACCCAGGAGCCTGCAGGGTGAAGGGGGCCCAGATACATCTTCCATTCCCAGAAACTAAAGCTCAGCATCTGTTGTGTGATGATATCATTTCCTTTTAACCACTGCACTGAACTGTAGCTGTAAACGTCTGTTTCCTTTCTGCAGAGGATGCTCCTTTTAATGGAAGTAAAAACCTGCCTGGAGGACAGAGGGTGCAGTTCCATGCAGTGGTTATGTAGAGCTAAGATCTGCTGCTGCTCGAGTACATGTGCTTTGTTTGCACTGAGCTGTTGGAGGGAATGAGCTTGGCAAAAAATTCCGTTTCATTTGTACAGAACTTGTCTTCTATCAGCCTGGCTCCCTGAATCTGGGTTGTTCCAGGGTGCTGAGTGCCTGAGCATGTGGGTGAGAGCAGAGTTGCCCTTTCAGCTCTGGGCTATCTGATAGCTGAGCTGTAACATGAAACCCTGAAATAGAGAAACTAAAACCAAGGTCAGCCTTCATTAGCGAGAGCTCCCTCAAAGCAGTTCCCATTACACAGAAATGTGCTGCTGGACTCTGCCTTTTCCAAGTCATAGTCCAGTGGAGAATGACAGCAGGTTTCCCTGGCTCCTCCCAGGGGGTAAAGGAGCATTTCATTAAATCCAGGTCCCAGTTTCTCTCTAGATGTTGGTGACCCCGAGTGCATGAGAACTGCTGACCTCAGTCTGCAGAGAGCAGGGCTCTGTTATCCCTGCAGAATGCCTTTTCCTGCCCTCCCTGCTAATGCCCTGTGTGCCTGTGCAGTTCCTGAGGGTGACGAAGCAGTACCTGCCCCACGTGGCCCGGCTGTGCCTGATCAGCACCTTCCTGGAGGATGGCATCCGCATGTGGTTCCAGTGGAGTGAACAGAGGGACTACATCGATGGCACGTGGAACTGTGGCTACTTCCTGGCCTCCATCTTCGTGTTCCTAAACCTCTTTGGGCAGCTGAGTAAGTGGCTCTGGGGCCGTCCAGGTGCACGGCAGAGCACTCCAGCGTGGCTGCAGCCCTGGCTCGTGCAGGCTCTGTGAATCAAGGCAGCGTGGGATGCCTCACTGAGTTCCTAAGAGCCACTGACAGCTCAGAACTGATAGTACTACATGGGCTGAATGAAAAGAGCTCTGACTTGACCTGCTTCAGCCTTTCCTGGAAGCAGTCGTAGAGAGGTTCTTGTGACACACTGCCTCTGAGTCAGAGATGCCAAGAATCCATCAGGATAATCTGGTTTCAGTTCTGTACATGCATCCATAAATACAAACCACACCCAGAGTTTTCTAAATTAAATACTGCTGTTTTCTTAAATGGGGCAATGCTGAGACTTCCTCAGCCTCTTGTTTTTATGGGCAAAGTTTTACCCTGCAGAGGGTGCACTTAAGCCTGAGTGAAGTGATTATGTCAGAAATTTTTCCAAAGCCCAGGAATCAAAATAAGCCAAGAAGGAGTGCTCTGCTGTGTGTGTGTTCTGGGTGGGCTCAGGGTATCAGAAATGGAGAGAGTTAAAATGCTTTCCTGTTTATATTGTGTCCCTGATTTTCTGTTCTTGATTGCCAGTTTCTTATCTTGTGTCTGGATTTAGATTTTTTGCCCTCACTGTTTTGTGTAGAGGGTCACTTTAATTTAATGCAGTTGCCAGTCCTCATGTCAAAGGCTGTCAGTGCTTTCTAATGGAAGACTTGAGAAAGGGCCATGATACTGTATTCCTTTTTTTTTTTTTTTTTGAAAGGATAAAACCCAAAACCCAACAGTTATCTCATGGGGAAAAAAAAAAATCCAAGTTAGCATTCCTGCAGCAGCTTTTCCAAGTGTAACTCAGTTCAATTTCCCCAACTCAGGTGGCTGTATCCTGGTGCTGAGTAGGAACTTTGTGCAATATGCCTGCTTTGGACTGTTTGGAATTATAGCATTACAGGTAGGAGGCTTAAGTCTTCATCCCTTCTAAACTGTACCTTTCAAATCTCTCTTAGCCCCAGCACTCCCAACATGTTTAAATATAACTTGCAACCCTGGAATTTTTCTCCACCCTGGCCTAGTGCCAGTCCTTGATGGCATTGAACTATTTTGCTGCTTCTGTTCTCCTGATGTGCCCAACAGATGTAATTGCAATTAGTCAGCTTGGAGACATTCATTCAATACTTGACCTTGACCAATTTAGCAGAAGTAACTGGCAATTTACCTGGCTGTCAGTTAATGAGCCAAATGTGGAACTTGCAGTTGCTTTGGCCTTCAGCTCTGTTCCCATCACAAAGGATCCTAGCTAGCAGCATCTTTCCCCTACAAAACAAGGGAATTTTTGGGGCCCTGAAGCACAAATCAAATTCTGGCTTCCATTCCCTGTTTTACACAGACTCACTGGACCACACTGATTTAACCTACCTTGTTTCCTTCACTATGTTGTATTTATAATTGAATTCTGCTATGGCTGATACAATCTCAAGTCTGTAACAGGAATTCAGAACTTCAGTGTCATTTGTATGGTGTTTTAACCTGTTTTATTCTTTGCCTAGACTATTGCATACAGCATTCTATGGGACCTGAAGTTCTTGATGAGGTATGCCTGCTTCTGGAAGTTTTTATGGAAACAGAATGAAAACTGACAGTTGGTGGCAGAGGAAATGATATTTGTACATAGTATTTACTAGAAAGATTTTACAAGTGATGCATTTACATTACAAAAGAAATTACAGCACTTGAAAAATCGGGAGAGTCTGTGTTAAACTGTAGACAGCAGGCTCAGGAAGGGAAAGACTAATCCTAACCCACTAGGATCCAAGTGCTTCTGCTGTTAACCTGGCTGAGAGCTCAACCAGCTGTCTGCACTGGATCAGAGTTGCTTTTATTTCCTAAATGGCTAAAAGAGCAGCTCTGCTTCTGCATGACTGAAGCCATTTTCTGAGAAAACTACAGCATGTGGTCACTGGAGTGGTTTCTGGGATTTTAAACCTCTTGATGCCTTCCCTAAGGAGAAGACAAGATTATAAACACAAGCTTTCCTGTCAGGCCCTGAGTGATGGCTTGCTGTTGCCTTTCCACTCCTCTGAGGGGAGGACAGCACAAGAGCTGCTCTGGGCTTACTACAGCCCTGTCAATGTGTAACTTTTTAGCAGTGCTGCTGCTGCTCTGTTTTCTCAAAGCAACCTCTGAACTACTTTGGCATACATGGCTAAACCTGAGGTACAGAATAACTTTAACAGAACTAAGTTTGTGTTGTAACAGCCACTGAAGCAACGGTGCCTGAGTGGTGGGTGCTGGACTTCCCTTCCCACGAATCCTTGGTGTGCTCAGTGCTGCTGGGGCTGGGAAGTCTAACACAGACCAACACACCCCACAGTGCAGAGCAAGTCACCCCTCACTCTCACACAGATCCTTACTGAAACTGTCAGATAAGATTTTACAGATACAGATCAGTGCAAGCTGTACTAAACTGCTTTTTCTTTTTTTTTTTCCTTCCTTTTTCCCCATTTGTGTAGGAATCTTGCCCTAGGGGGAGGCTTGCTGCTGCTTCTGGCTGAGTCCCGCTCGGAGGGGAAGAGCATGTTTGCTGGTGTCCCCACCATGAGGGAGAGCTCCCCAAAGCGGTACATGCAGCTGGGGGGGCGTGTGCTGCTCGTCCTCATGTTCATGACACTGCTACACTTTGATATGAAGTTCTTTTCTGTAAGTATCCCAGCAGTAAAGTAGGAGTTGAGCAACTAGAATGTAGCACCAGTGGCCAGATGGGCTGCAGGACCTGCTTGTTGAAACCTATAAGTAAAATTCATACTTTAGAAAATGTTATTAGGCTGTCTGTGCCAGCACAGCTGAACTTATCCAAGCTCTGCTCTGATGTTGGTGTCTGTTTAGGAACTGATAGTACTACATGGGCTGAATGAAAAGAACTCTGAATTGACCTGCTCCAGCCTTTCCTGGAAGCAGTTGTAGACAGTTCCTTGTGTAAATTCATGGGGTTTTTTTTCCTTACAGATTCTGCAGAACATTGTGGGCACAGCCCTGATTATCTTGGTGGCAATTGGCTTCAAGACTAAGCTGGCTGCCTTGACTCTGGTCATCTGGCTGTTTGGCATCAACATCTACTTCAATGCCTTCTGGACCATCCCAGCCTACAAGCCCATGCACGACTTCCTCAAATACGATTTCTTCCAGACCATGTCTGTCATTGGAGGGCTCCTCCTCGTGGTTGCACTGGGTCCTGGTGGAGTCTCCATGGATGAGAAGAAAAAAGAGTGGTAACAGGAATAGCAACACTTCTTGGGACATACTGTACTAAGTCCAGAACTGATTCTCTATGGATTCAACAAAAACTGCCAGCATTTTACACGTACATGCCCCCTTCCTATAAAAGGCACAGATGTTTTGAATTTGATTTACTGTGGCACCAGTAATACAATAGATAAAACCCTATTTCTTCAAGGAATGTTGCCTAGGCTTATTCTAACTTCCTAGATTTGGAACTAACCCAAGGAAACCTGCATTTTGCTGATGCTTCAGTGAATTGCAGTAGAACAGTTGCTGTCTGGAATGTCAGCAATGTCTTAAAATTTGCAGAAAGGTGAGCAGATACAGCTGGATCATTCAGTGTGGTGTTGGGTTGTAGCTATAACTAAAAAAGTGGATCCCCTTTCTTGCCCTTATCAAAACTGTCTTGTGCTTAAGGAGTTCCATTGCTGGTTATAGCATTGCTTGTCAAGGTGGAAAGCAGCATCAAAGAAAACACAGAAAATTACTGTTATTTTGCTGCTCAGAGGCCTGTAATTCCCTTTTGTTTAACAGGGAGAGGTCTTTCCTGCTCCTGAACAGAAGGCAGAAAGAAAACCCTGAAAGTAGTTATACCCCTTTCTGGGTAAGAAAAGGGAGAGGGTTTTCTAACATATCCCAGTTCTGCCCTTGAGGGGAACAAGGGAGAAGCCTGTACTGCTAATCATGAATCCTGTACTGCTAATCAGACTTAAAGGAAGTGGGGGAGATAATCCTGAAGAGACAGAATGTTAAATTCTGTGAAAATTCTGTGCCAAAAGAATTCTTTACTCTGCATTCTTTCCCCAAAGTTGTCCATCCTGAATTCCCAAGAAGGGAGCCAAGTTGTGCTGCAGGTTCCATAATAAAAGCTCCTTTCTGCTATTAACCAGCTTCCATCCATATATGCCCCAAATTCATATTTGAATTGCAGGTTATTGGTGAAAATATCTTGAGCATTACAGAAACTCCCCTTTTCTGTGCACTCAGTACTTGCCAGATGAGAGCAGTCGATCTCTGCTTCTTAGATTCACTTCTGTCACTCTCTTGGCTGTGAAAGTCCCAGCTGACTGAAGAGCTGGGGTGCTGAGCTCTCCAGGACAGCCCCTCCTCTGCCACCTCAGAGCACCCTGAGCTCTGCAGGGAGGAAATGTGGAAGAGGCCCCCGTTCCCAACTCTGCAAACGGTTATAGCTGAGGAGTGTGAGTGCAAAGCCTGGGCAGTGGAGAAGCAGCCAGGGATGGACCTTCCAGGGAGGAACTTGGGAGGGGGAGGAGAGGAAGGCCCTGTTTGGCCTCTCAGTGCCACAACATGCTTAGTGCTGCTCAGAGGAGGTGTTTTGTCCTCTCTTAGTCAACTAGGTGTGAAGCTGTTTCACTGGATTGTGGAGGAATTCTAGACAGCATGAGCCCTACCAACCTCCTACCATTACACTGATTCTTTGCACTGTTGTCTCCCCTGAGGAGAATGCTCAGCTCTTTGTTCAAGGAGGAATTCAGCTGAACATCTCCAGTGGGAACCAGGGTCTCCTGGTAAGGACACTCACCTGGACAGTTCAGTGAAACTGTTGCTTTTTAGAAGAGAAAACTGGGCTGAAAGAACTCATGAAAAATAGAAGAGCACTGTTGAAAGTTAAACCAGTGATTTCATCATCTTAAGGGGATACTAGCCTCTGTAAGGGCTGTGCTGCTGCTAGAGGAAGTCAGTTGCTATCCCAGAATAGTTAGGGTTGGAAGGGACCTCTGGAGATCATCCAGTCCAACCTCCATGTCCACATTGATGGGAGGGGAATTCAGCATTAAGGTCAGGTCACTGATGGCTTTCTTTTCAAGGAAGTTTGCAAGAGAAGTCTTCACCTCAAGTGTTCCCTGTGCCTGACTCTTCCTGGCTTAAACACACTGGTCCTTTCAGTCACAGATCTGCAGCACAGGAGGCTTTCACTGTTTCACTGCAGGTCTTACAACAGTTCTAGACTGATCAAGCCACTCTCAGACACCTGAACTGCTGTTGATGTTCATAGTATTTATAAATGACAGAAACTACTCCTGCAAGTAGCCCCTTAGGCTGTCTTTCTCAACTTCCTTGTGTTCTGTCTAACTCAGGAGCTGGATGACAGACCAGTCTGAAACATTGACCATTTTCCTCTGTGAAAATCAAGTCCCCTTTCCAACAGAAGGAACTAGAAAAGGAACTGATGCTGTCCCCTGCAGCAGGGATACTTCAGTATTCCAGGGGCACAGTTAGGTGGAGGGCATTATCAGATACTTCTAGGCAGCACAACGTGCAGACTTACTAACTGTGAGTCCTGATGCAGAAGATTCTGGTTTCCTACATACACTGCTGTACTTGTGCATCTCCCAGAAATACAGTGACCTCTCCCCGTGGCTGAGAAGCTCTCACAAGCAGGATGTCAGCTACCAATTGGCTCTGCAAAGTGTTCTGGAATTCATTCTGAATATATTTTTGCTTTCTATGTGGAAAAAAAAAAAAGAAATAAGTATAAATTCTCATTTTATGCTGTATTTTGTACCTTAGTTGTGTTTGAAAATGTTTTGATTTTTGAAAACAATCAAAATAAAACAATGGCATCTTTGTATCCACTTGGCGAGTGTGGCTGGTGCTGATCCACCACTGAGCAGCTGTGCTTTCCTGCCTACCAAAGCTCAGCTTTCTGAAAAAAACTTCTGGACTTGACTGCAGCAGACATCTTTCCTTGCTGTGAGGCTGGCTTGAAGTTCTTGGAATACAACTTAATTCCACCCTATTCTTCCCCTGCACACATGTAACAGTTAAATGGAATGGGCAAACACTGCAGTCCTGTGCTCCCACTGGAATTGTTACACAACAGCCTTCAGGCCAAGTATTTATCATAAAATTTATTTCCCATTGGTTGCTTTCTTGAAGTTTTTGGGTTTTCGATGATGGCTCTTGAATTTCTTCTTTAAAGGGCCTGTCTGTTTCTGTAGAGAAAAAAAAGTTAATCAGCTTATTTCCAACATCCAAATCACACCTTGCCTGAGACAGCTTAAAGAGAAACTCAGTGTGATTCCTTTCTGACAGGCTCCCTGCAGCAATGAATCTAAACTTTATCCAGCCTGAACTTTCCAGTTTGACATGTTTATAAAGTAAGGCAGTGCCTCAAAAGTGGCAGAAAAATGGTCTAGAGGAACACTGTGGCTACAAAAGGGTTTCATTTTTTGGTGTATTTGGAGCACAGTTACAGAACCCACAACCCTTCTGAGATGTTGTGGGGCAGGATCCCACCAAAGATGAGCTGTTTGTACAGGCAGGAACATCCCTCACTACCACAGCCAGGATAAATATTGCCTGGCAGGAATTCACACCTCGGGATGCAAGTCACTGTCTGGCACACAGGGAGAGTCTATTCCGAACAGCTTTGCACCTTCTGCTGGCTCCCAGACAGGAATAGCTGGAACACCTACGGGATGGGATCCCAGCTCCACAGTCCCCTGCTGCTGCAGGCAGTGGGATGACTCCCACCTTTCCTCTCTTGCTGCCAGCTGCTCTGCTGCCAGCCCTCCTTGCCCCGTGCTCTCCGTTCACGTCTCCGTTCTTGGCCCCATCGTCCTCGCTGTCGGTCACAAAGTCATCGCTGCCCTTGGTGCTTTGTGGAGCTGAGGGGGTTTTTTCTGGGAAGAGTGCAGCTGAAAAAGATTTAGCTCAAAATCAGTTCCCTGTGCACACAGGCTCTGCATCCTCTGCTTTCAAGGTGATGTGCCAAGCTGCTTCCAGTCACCAGGCATATACTGAAATACCTGGGAAATAAACACACTGGTGTTTTATTGGAAAGGGGCCTCGGTGCTCTTTCTATTCCCATTCTGGGAACTTCAGCACAGGTGGTGCTATGTGTTACACCTCTCTTGCTCCTCTTGCTCCTGCAGCAAGATGGATTTGCACCTCCAGATCTAAGTCAGCAGAATGGCCTGCCCACCTTCTGCCAGACTCAAAGATTTGCTGAGAAACAAGGAAAGTGGAGATTCCTAAAGCAGCAAATCCCAGTGGATCTTGTGTGCCTTCCCTCACACCTTGCATGATCCAAGTGCTTATTACTTAGCATTAAGTATTTCTTATCTGGTGGTGGTAAGCTTTTCCAAAACCCAAGGATCCCCAACTGGATGAAGTCAGGTGCCTGTGGCACACCAGCATCAGGCAGCAGTGTAAAGAAACCAGGAGACAATTAACCAACCAGCTCCCTTCAGGACATGGATGACACCAAGGCTCTCACTCACGTGGGTACAGGTCGCTCATGCTGTCGTCTGTCTCCTCTCCATCCTCCTCGCTGGACTTTGGCTCCCAGAACTCCTCTTTCCTGTGAGGCTGCCTGCTCCCGTTTGTTTGGTCCTCCTGGTGCTGTGCCCGCTGCTTCTTCTGTCTCAGGCAGGCAGGGACGTACTCCACTCCTTCCCTCTGGCATTCCTCATCTAAGAGTGAGGGTCAGGCAGCTCTGATCAGCTGCCCAGTCCCCGAGTCCTCCCATTCCCAGCTCGAGAGTGTAGGAAATGCAACTCAAAGTACAGCATGTTCCAAATACACATCCACACAATCTACAGTGATACCACGGACCAGGGAAGATGTTAACACAGATCGTGCTGGACACATGAACCACCCTCCCCGGGGCAGTTTTAGAGCTGATCTCTCAGGATGTTCCAAGGTATTTGCTAGAGGCTGATTGCTCCCTGTATCTGAGACCTTCCTTCCTAGCTGAGCAGGACACACTGCTGCCCTCGGTTTAGACAAAACTGCCCCACTCACTTCAGACAAACACTCGAATCTCAACAGCTCAGGAAATAAATGTTGCCTGCTACAGCTTCAGAAAAGCTACTCACATGTTTTCAGGGCCTTCTGGTAGCGCTTCCCTTGGACGTGACGCAGGACATGCTCTGGAAGCTTGTTGATGTGCCTGAGGGTGAGCTTGCAGAACAGCTGGTGTCTGACAGACAAAGAGCCAGCAACAGAGTTAAAATGTGCTAGACTTCAGACTTTTTCACTTACAAGCACTGTACTCAAAGCTGATAAATACTTTATAAAGCCTTTCCCAGTCTCCCCAAACCCATAAAGACTTAAGAACTGTGTAAAGCCCAACCACTTCATTTCTAAGATTGAGCAAAGTATAAAGCACAACAAACAGGAGGAAGGATACGTACAAATTCTTTGTGCTGGGCACTATGTGGGGCTCAAACGTGCCATAGTCGAACTCTTTGGCTGTCTTTATGAGCCGCTGGTACTTCTTGCCGCTGGTGTAAGCCTGCAGCTCCGACAGGCGACACGGCAGCTCATGTCCCGTCAGCCTGCACCTCACCTGAATAAAACATTAATGGTCAGGGATCTCAGGGGGTTATCCCGCTGAATTTCAGGACCCGAGATCATCGAGTCCAAGCTCTGACCGACCCTCCCTTGTCAGCCACACCACGGCACTGAGTGCCACGTCCAGTCGTTCCCCGGGGATGGGACTCCCCCACCTCCCCG
>VZRX01002171.1:29913-55078 GCA_013398075.1 Notiomystis cincta
GATGGGACTCCCCCACCTCCCCGGGCAGTCCCTGCCGATGTCTGATCACCCTTCCCGCATCCATCCCGGGGCAGAGGAGGGCAGGGCAGACCAGCGCCCCGCTTCCCGTCCTTCCTCCGCCTTACAGCGCCGTTCGAACACTTCGGGGCAGCAGCGCGCTGGGGCCGAGCCCCTCGGGTACCACGCGGTGCCGGCCCCATCCCCTCAGGACCCTCAGGGTGCCCCCCAGCCCTCACACGGCCGTACCTTGCCGGGCCCCGCGGGGCTGAGCAGCGGGTGCTGCCTCAGGAAGAGCCGCTCCGCCTCGGGCACCTCCGGCTCGGCCGCGNCACCCTGTCCCCTCATCCCTTCCCTTGATCCAGTCCCCTCATCTTGTCCTTTCACCCTGTCCCCTCATCCCTTCCCTTGATTCAGTCTCCTCATCCTGTCCTCTCATCCCTTCCCCTCACCCAGTCCCCTGATCCAGTTCCCTGATCCAGTCCCCCATCCTGTCCCCTGATCATGTCCCATTATCCTGTCCCCTGATCCAGTTCCCTGATCCTGTCCCTGGTCCTGTCCCCTCCAGGCCCTCGTTTCTGCCCAGAGTAGATGAAGTTGGTGTGTGTTTGTTGATAACGTGGATGGAAGTTCATTGCTGTGCTATAGGCAGCTCTCTGTAACAGAAATTTTATCTTATTTAAATTATAACCTGGCCTGTACTGTTTCACAGTTAATTGCTCATTTGAGACTTAAATCAATGGATAAACAATATTTCATGCAATCATCAAGTTAACTGATATCACCTAAGTGCAAGTTTTATAAAGCAGAGACATTACAAAGGATCTTTCTTATTCTGTGTAGGCATCACAGTGCTTGATCAGAACATTTTTTGGATATCCCCTAACTAAAGAAGGTGCTGGTGTGGTTCAAAAGACAAAAGGTAAGAAAATATTTGTCTGGGCTTCTGCCCTGTTTCACCCTAGTACCAAGATGTAATATTTCCTGCAGGAATTTGGCATCTCTGAATCCTGTTCCTCATTCTGGTTTTCTGTAGATGTTTGTTTGAGATTCTGCAGACCACGAAGTTCCACAGCAGCTGCTGACACATCTGGAGAGGATACCTTGCTGAAATGGGGCCTCCTCCTGGTCCCCCTGACCACGTTTGGTCTCGGCACATGGCAGGTACGAATAAATATTTCATCTTTTCCAGAAATGAGCACTTGAGGGCTGTCAAGTTTTCACATCTTTTTGATCTAGTTCAAACCACAGGCAGGATAAAGCTCTGCTGTTATTTTACATTTCTGTTTTCCAAGTGTCCACTTGTAAGTCTTTAAAAGAAGTATTTTTTTTTTTTACATTTTTATTTCAGTATAAATATTTCCTCAATTAAAGTCAGTAGCTTCTATTTTCATATCTCAATTTACCCTGGTTTAGGCCAGGTCTGATGAGAAAATGATGACCAAGGTTTTAAGGCTTGCTGGGGTTGTTACATTGCTCTCTTCTACCCCAAGGAGTTACTTTTGTGTTTGTTTCTTTCCAGGTTCAGCGGCGCAAGTGGAAATTAGATTTGATTGCACAGCTGGCATCCAGAATCACAGCAGATCCCATCCCTCTGACATTAGAGTATGGAAACAGGGATGGTTTGTTGTCTACAGAGCACTGACTGGGAATATTTGATGTGGACCATGAGCTTGTGCTGAACTAACCTGCATGAAAATGAAGGGATGCAATGGAAACTGGGATGTGCCAGCAAATTAGAAAATATCCTGTTATTTTTTTATTTTTTAGTAAAAGGATAAGTCAGTGCTTTTCTATGGGATACTCTAAATGCATGGGGAAGGATGAATCTCTGTTCAGGAGAATGTGGGATATGATTCATAGCATTTGTAATCCTACTGGGGGGAAAGGACTTTAGCTGGTGTCTGTTACTGCAACAGGAAGTTTTGGCTCAAAGCAGGCCCTGCCCCACATGTGGAGCAATTGTGTCAGGTGTGAGAGAGGTTTCTAAGGTCACTTGGTCACCTGGCACAGCTCTCAGGGCTCAGTGGTTGGATTTCATGGTCTGGCATGGAGAAGAAACGCTTCCCATGGCTGGATGCACAGGCAGTGAGCCCACCTGCTCTGTGGTATCTGGGCTGCAGATACCATGGAAAAGAACTTCTCCCTGGGTACTCCTGACCATCTCTAATTGATTCACTGTGACAGATGGAATTTATTAAGCCATATTCCACGAGCTGTTTGTCTTCTGCCTCTGTTTGCCAGCACACTGCAGAGTGAACCATTAGGGGAAAAGAGAATCCCACAATAAAATCTCCCGACTGGATTCGCCTGTCTCAGCCACGATTCCGTTTTCCTCTTGTTCCACGCAGCCCCATGGAGCTGAAGGAGCTGGAGTACAGACCCGTGACGGTCCGAGGGCGTTTTGACCACTCCAAGGAGCTCTACATCCTGCCCCGCTCCCTGCTGGACCCCGAGCGGGAGGCGCGCGAGGCCGGGAGGATCACGTCCCACCCGGAGAACGGAGCCAACGTCGTCACCCCCTTCTACTGCACAGAGCTCGGGTGAGTGCAGGAGTCCTGCTCCACGGGGGCACTCACTTCTCCTTGGAAAATGAATCCGGGTGGTTGGGTTTGTCCCAGACACTCTCTGCCTTACAAGGTATCTCTCAGTCTGTGACATCACTGAGGCTCGATTTGAAACTATTTAAATTCCCTTACAGTGTGCAACCACTTGACAGCAAAAGTGGCAGCAAACACATGGGTTGCTTCTTTCTTTGGTCTTTAGTTCTAGGTGGCAGCAGGAATAAATAAATTCCCTTTCACTCCTGAGCAATGCTTCTTTATGTAACTCTAGGGTCACGATTTTAGTCAACCGAGGATTTGTGCCCAGGAAGAAATTAAAACCAGAGACCAGGCTGAAGGGACAGGTAAGGGGGATCCAGGGAATGGGTCCTGTTACTTTGTGCCCCTTGGTTACCCAGAGGCACCACTGACTAATCCAGAAAGGCAGGAGCTATGTTCAACATCGTGGGAAGTGACTTAGTCATTGCACTTTCCAAAGGCAACAGACCTTTGTCTCCCACCTTTTTGTTAAGTGTCTTACAAACAAAGAACTGTTCCTGTTCTGCTTTTTTCCCTGCTGTGTTACAGCACTGCCCCATTGCAGGGAACAACCCCTTCATTTACACACAAACCCTTCAAGTGCCACATTTTCCTGACAGGATTTGATGTGTCAGAGTGTAAAATCTATCTTGCAAGATTCCTTTTCTCTCTCTGCACTTCTCCTCAGATTGAAGATGAAATTGATCTCACAGGGGTGGTGAGGTTAACAGAAAAAAGGAAACCATTTGTGCCTGAAAATAACATTGAAAAGAACCGCTGGCACTACCGGGACCTGGAGGCCATGGCCAAGGTGACCGGTGCTGAGCCCATCTTCATCGATGCAGATTTCAGTGAGTCACAGGAACCCAGCCCCACATCCAATTTACATCACTCTCCCTCCCTTTCCCCTCAGTTCTCTTCCTGTGCTCTGCCAGCCCACTGTTCTCAAGGGGACAGGGAGCCCACAAGTGAGCTGAAGGACTTTTGTCAGGAGCATCAAAGACAGGACAAGTGGGAATGGCTTCGGACTGCCAGAGGGCAGGGTTGGGTGGGATACTGGGAAGGAATTCCGTGGGAGGGTGGGGAGGCCCTGGCACAGCTGCCCAGAGAAGCTGTGGCTGCCCCTGGATCCCTGAAGTGTTCCAGGCCAGGCTGGATGCAGCTTGGAGCAATCTGGGATAGTGGGAGGTGTCCCTGCCCCTGGCAAGGGGTGGAACAAGGTGAGCTGTAAGGTCCCTTCCAGCCCAACCATTCCGTGATTCTGTAACTTGGGAACACCACTGCCTGAGGAAGAGCAGGGTATCCACCACACTTAGCAGCTTCTTCCCATCTTACACACTGTGCAGCCCAAAGATCTGACTTGGCTCTCTTGTCCCTCCAGGAAGCACAGTCCCAGGGGGGCCCATCGGGGGCCAGACCAGGGTGAACCTGCGGAACGAGCACATGCAGTACATTGTCACCTGGTAAGGGACCAGCCAGCCTGGGGGACCCACCCTGGGCTGCTTTGGGATGCCTGGATGAGCTCTTGAGCTACAAAAGCCCAGTTTTAACCTAAATAGTTTGTGCCAGGTGATTTGACTTGGTTATTGCAGCAATCTTAGGGAGGGCCAGTCCACACTGGAGAGGAGCCAATGTGTGATTTTCTCTCACAGGTACAGCTTGTGTGCTGCAACTTCCTTCTTGTGGTACAAGAAATTCATACAGAAGCTACCTAGGTGAGGGGAAGAAGTAACCTCTTTGTGCTACAGTCAGGAGCAGACTTGTATGGATGAGAAGGAGCCTGATCAGTCCTAAATAACTGAAGCACGTGGAATTTCAGAAGAGTTTCAGCAAACGTGTGCAGCTATCAAGCTGCAGACAGACTTCAAGCAACTCCTGCAAACTGAGCTCCCACCAATGTGATTTGGCTGCAGCTTGGGAGCACTGAACAGCAAGTACTGAACAAGAGTACTTTTTTCTACTGTGGTTGGTTGTAAGCTACAACATTTTATAACTCCACTGTATTTTCCTTAAGACAAATCCAGAGGATTTTGTCAATCAGCCTCTTTGCAGCAAGCAGTCATTCCTGAAGTCAGGAATGCCTCACAGCAGTTGCAGCAGAATAAATAAAGGCCTACAGGTCTTTGCCTTGACTTGCATCCTGCATCTTACACAGAACAGCAGCAGACCTGAACCAGAGGTTACTGTGGACACTCAGGTCTAGTGGGGGAAGGCAGCCTGTGGCTTTGCAAGTGGATGAGGGCTGGCAGAAACAAGCACAGGAAGGTGTTGATTGTTCCCCCCTTATCCTGCCTTCACTGCAAGAGGCACTGCAGCCCTGGAAGGTTTTAACTCCGTGTGTAACCCACACTGTAACCCAGCCCTAAGTGCTAGTGGAGAAATCAAGAGTTAATTCCATTTCAGATTTGCAAAACCAAGCCAGGCTTAAAGCCAGAACTAGTCCAGCCCAGCCCAACTTCATGATCCCAACACATGTGTAACTGAGCTGCTGGGCTTTGTGTTCAAGAGAGTGGAGTTACTACACAGGACTAGTAATTAAAAAAGTTATTCCAAGTTAAGTAATAACCTGCTCTGTGCAGCCATTTTTGCACAGCAATATTCTGTCACTGGATGGAGGCACAGAAGCACAGCAATGCCCCTGTGCTACTCCCTGCCTGGAGCACTGCCATTACCAGACCACTGAAACAGCTGGGGTTTATTATGTACAGAGAACACGGTGCAATGCAGTAACATCTTCAGCCCAGCTTTGTGGCCAGTTCTTTAGCCTTGGCTTTTTCCAGCTTCGCAATGCGAGCCACCGACTTTGGACCCAGGACATTCCCGCCCCAGTGGCGACGGATCTGCAAGGAAAGGGAGAACAGGTGAGAGGCCTCCTTCCAGCTCTGACTGGGTCCCTCAATTCTGCACCAGGGGAAGACCTCCCCCAACTACAAAGTTCGGCAGATTTCAAGCACTGCACTGCATTTTGGGACAGCAAAGAGAAAAGCTTAAGATCCTTCCCAATGAGGGACCCATAACTCCTGGATTTGGGATATGGAGTTTAGGTAGCAAAAGCTGTTGCCCTCTCTACAATCCTTGCCCTGGGCTTGCTGTTCACTTCTAACCTGGTGACAGCTGTCACATTTTAGCCCATCCTCAGGTAAAGAATCTGGGTGCACTGTAAGCAAACCAAGGTATAGCACACCCAACAAACTATAAACTGATGTCACTATGTCCCATTTCTCTGGGAAGCTTCTGGGAATGTTAACAGTACAAAAAAAAAGACCAGGAGCAGAGAGAATCTTACCTCATCGTATCTGTCATTGTAGTTGGTCTTGACAGCCTCCACCAGCTTGGCAAGGGCTCCCTTATCCTCCCTGTTGGTGACAGTTTTAGTTCCTTTAGAGCCTCAATTAAACATTTTCCACAAATATTTTGCCATAGAATTTGAGAGCTTCTAGTGGCAACCAAATTTTCAGGTTAAGCAAAAGCATGACTTGCAAAGAGTTAACACTCAGAATCTGCACTGACACAGATTTTCAAGTAAGCATCCTTTTGGTAAACCAAAATAATCTGCACCTTCAGGATCTGATAGAGACATTTTTATCAGACATTACAGAGGTGGTATTTCAATTTTACTACTTCAGAGAGACCCAAGTTTGCCACCCACCTGCCCTAGAGCCTGTGCTTAGGGCAGTTTGCTTTCTCCACAGCAGAATTAAGGGAGCTCCCAGAACACTCACGGGTTAACCTGGGTGAAGGCCACGGAGGTGCAGGTCTTCCTGTGGACCAGCCTGCCCAGCCTGGCTTTGCCCTTGATGATGCAGTAGGGAACTCCCATCTTGCGGCACAGGGCAGGCAGGAAAACCACCAGCTGAAAGGGAAGGCAGAGCTGAGTGACTGAGGGAGAACAGCCCTTTGTGCTGGGTGTCAGCTGGGGCTGTGCCAATTGCTCAGTGTTAAAAAGCTCGTTTTGCTCTTCACTGCTGGTTCAGGTGAAGAAATTCAAAACATCACTGCAAGGGCCCAGCCTCACTGTCCAACCAGGACAAACATGCACAAGCATCCCAGTTCTGTAAATATTTCATGCAATAAATTTGTCCTAAAATGCATTTTTGCCTTAAAAGCACTTCTGACCCCCCCTGAGTTGCACAGGTAGCCTGTAACGTGCTCACCTCAATGGGGTCTACATCGTGGGCAATAACAACAAGCTGAGCCTTCTTGTTCTCCACCAGAGTTGTGACAGTATTGATACCTGAAAAACAAGTTCTAGGTAAGCTCTGATTCCCCTCAGTCCATCTGCAGAGCCTTCTTGCAGGCCCAGCTGATTCTACAGCACAGCATCACTATGGAAGTTACAAACACTTTTCACATCAGTGGCACAAAGACATTTCATGGACAATTTGCTAAAGCTCAGGGTTAAAAAGCTCGTCTATTTTGCTCTTCACTTTGAGCTCAGGTGAAGAAATTCATACATCATTGCCATAGCTTGTCCAAGCCTGTCTGGTTGAAGAACCAACTCTCCCAGCAGTTTTCCCTCTCACCAAGTGCCACAGTGCCTCAGCCAAGGTACAAAGTTACCTGCTCGGAGGACTGGTGGCCGCTTGGTTGGAGTATCTCCCTTTCCTGCAGCTTTCTGCTCAGCACGAGCCAGTAGCCTCTGCTTCTTCTCTTGCTTACTTTCAGGCCTGTACTTGTGTGCCAGCTTCAGAAGCTGCGTAGCTGGAAGAGAACACCTACTAATTAGTTGCATGACCTGAAAATTTAAGCATTATTTTTTAAAAATACTGCAGTGCATCAGCGATCTTGGTGGTTGTCATCACATTTTTTTACACAGCAAAAAGTGATCATCATCTGCACAAGCCAAGAGAGGAGCAACTTGAGAGCCCCTGTTTGCACTTCTGATGGCACTGAGAGCTCCTTGAGTGTCTGGATGAGGAAATGCCTGTGGACCCCCACAGCAATTATGGTTAGAGAGGGTGCACTGGCTCCTTTAAAGCAAAGAACATTTATGAGGAAATTTATGAGACCCAAAGTTTTTTGCATAGACTCATTTGCATCCTAAATCCCTTCTTCCTTCAGTGCCAGCCTGTAGGATGTTGGCTTTCCCCCAAAACCTGCCCTCCTATAGACTTCTCAGTCTGTTTATACCACCCTGGGTAATTCTACATCAAGCTGCAGGAATGGCATCACAGTTAAGGGTTTGGGTGAGTCAACAGAGCTTTGGTATTTTCTAAATCCCTTTTCAGGGTACACAGCAGCAATCCAAGATTTAACCCAGCAAACTGATTTTGACCCCGCCCTGGTCTCTATTAAAGCCTCCCTAAAACGCTTCCAACAGATACACCCCAGCTTTGCTAAGGCTTATTTTGGTTTCTTTCCCCTCTTCTGAGGCACATCCCAAGCTGAGAACCTCGTGGGGCACATCCTCACCTGTCTGGCGGTCCAGGGCCTGGGTGAACTGGTTAATGGCAGGAGGCACCTTCAGGCGTTTGTAGAGGATGGACCTCTGGCGCTGCAGCCGGATGTAGCGAGGCCATTTCACAAACCGGGTGAGGTCACGCTTGGGCTGGATATCCTGTCCTAAAAAACACAGCCTTTAGCTCAGGGCTGCCCCAAATCCGCGGCAGCAGCACGGCAGCAGCACAGGAGCATCAGTGATCTTGGTGGTGATGTGTCAGCACGACCACTCAGATAGCAAATATTCTTTCACATCATCTGCGCCCCGTACAAGAATGGAGTGATTTCCCACAGAACAGGAAAAAGGGAAAGATTCATCCCAAAAGGATCAGCTAATGAATCTGTGGAATAAGGGAAATTGGGTGCATTGTCCAGCACCACCTCCATATGGACAGCTGTTAACTGCAGGCAGCAAAACAACTGCACTGATCACCCTCTCCACTCTGCAGCGTTAATTCATTTATAATTCAGACATCTGTTAATTGAACAAAAAACAACCACGGGAGCAAATATCCCAAATATCCACTTACTCACCAATGCCAAAGTTCTTGGGCCTCTTCTCAAAGAGGGGATTGACAACTTTCTTGGCCTCCTGCTTCTTGACTACAGCAGGGGCCGGTGCCACCTTCTTGCCCTTGGCCTTCTTTCCTTTCGGCTGCAAGCAAGAAACACGCTCTGACTTCTTCTGCCTCCAAGATTTCCACGCGTGGAAAAGCTACCAGCCCACCCTGGCAATGCAGTGTTTTCCCTGGCATCTCACCAGCCTGGCGGCCTCCCGTGCTCGCCCTGCTCTTCCAGACAGAGCAAATCCTTTGCTTTGCCTTTACAAGGTTTAGAAACCTCCCCGAGAGGAAAAAGGATTAAATGGAGCGTGACGATCGCTCCGCCCGGGCCGGCGCTCGCCGAGAGCAGCCGAGATGTCCCCACCGCGCCTTACTGACCGCAGGGACCCGACCGACCCCGGGAAGCCCCCGCGGCCTGGCCGGGCCGCAACCGCAGGTCCCCGGCCCGGCCGGGCAGGGCCACCCGCGGCCTTCCCCCATCACCGCAAATCGGGCACGAAACACCCTNGGCGCAGCCGCGGGTGCTGCCCCAGAGCAAGGAGACCCTGCTGCAGTCCTACAACAAGCGCCTCAAGGACGATGTCAAGTCCATCATGGACAACTTCACCGAGATCATCAAGACGGCCAAGGTGGGCCTTAGCGGGCTCTCCCCCGCAGGAGCACCTCGGCTGCTACGCGGAGAAGGGCGGGGGCACGGGAGGAAGGGGCTGTGAGGGGATAGCCAGGCCCGTGAGCGGAGAGGGGGGCACCTTTCATAAAATCTCTGAGTGTTAAGGACTTGAGAAGGACCTTAAAGATCGTCTCGTTTCGCCTCCTGCCATGGGACACCTTCCACCAGACCAGGTTGCTCCAAGCTGCATCCAGCCTGGCCTTGGAACACTGTGTGAATTGAACTGTAATTCACCTCCAGATGTGAATTTCACATATAAAATGTGTGAGATCTCATTTCACATATATAGGAAATTCACACACATATTCCCATATATATATTCCCATATATAATACCTTGTAATATAGTAATTGCTTATCTGAATTTTAAACACGTAAAGGTGGATTTGTGTGCTTTTTTTCTTTAGATCGAGGATGAAACTCAAGTCTCTCGAGCAACCCAGGGTGAACAAGATAACTACGAGATGCACGTCAGAGCTGCAAACATTGTGAGTAGCACATCCTGCAGGGGCTGTTGGCTTCACTCTTGGATCTTTAAAACACTGCCAAGCTCTGCTGCCAGGAGAGTATCCTGCTCTTTGGGGTAGCTGGGGAAGGCTGGGGTCAGAACTCTGTCAGAATCCTCATGTACTGTGGGAGTTTGTATCCAAAGTTTGGGCTGAGGGAGCAGCTTGGGAGATCTTGGAACTGGAGCAAAGCCCTGTCCTGATGTGTTATTTTTCTCCCTGCTGCAAGGTCCGAGCTGGCGAGTCCCTGATGAAACTTGTGTCTGACCTGAAGCAGTTCTTGATCCTCAATGATTTCCCCTCTGTGAACGAGGCCATCAACCAGCGCAACCAGCAGCTGAGGAGCCTGCAGGAGGAGTGTGACAAGAAGCTGATTGCACTGCGGGATGAGATCTCCATTGACCTGTACGAGCTAGAAGAAGAATATTACTCTTCCAGGTACAAATAGGGCAGTGGACTCTGCCTTACAACTCCAGGCCTTTTTGGGGTAGTTAGTCCAGACCATCAAGTAGCTCTTAGAGTAGAGGTGTTGAGAATGTTCCCAAAAATTTTCACTCCTAGTTTTAATTAGGTCAAACTCTTTTTCTGCAACTAAGGCATCTTTTCCTTGTAGATACCCTACAGGGTATAAATGTCCTGGTGGAGGAGGTGTTCACAGCATCCCAGGTTTGATAGGTAATTTCCTTAGGCTTCTGTTGTAATAATTAGAAAAGGAGATGAATTCCCTTGGGGGAAATCCCTCTGAAGGAGCCTCTGGCTCTCCCCCTACACAGACCAGCTTGCTGAGCTGGGTCCTGATGTCACCACACCTTCGTGGTGAGTCCTTTCACAAGTGACCTGGTCACACCTTGTGCCTTTTCCTTCACAGTCCACTGACCCCAGCTGCCTCCAGTCCTGCTGGGGTCAGCATTGGCAAGGAGCAAACAAACTTGCTCAGCTTCACTGAATTATGAAGTATTGTCATAGGATTTTCTAAGGAATGACTTATTACTGATTTGTTTATGGGATTTTTAATATTTTTAAAAACCTCTTACTTAGCAAACAGACTTTAGAGAATTCAGACACTTTATTTTTTTTTGTCATGCACTCCAGCACTTCTAGTTAATGATGCAGTAAATGAAAGCAGAAGAAAACGAATGTAAACCTGGTTATTTTTGGCTGCACTTTCCAAGCTAAGTAAAGTCAGTGCAATAATTCTAGGACTTTTAAACACTTAACTTTAAAAAAACCTTACTTAAAATTTAACTGACCAGGTTTTCTATGTTTGCCTTTTCCTTTTTTTCTAAGAATGTTGAATGCCTATAACCCCAGCTAAGTCAATTAAATTGCTCAATATCTTTGAAAGTAAGGCCATTGTTTATGAATAATATATGTACTTTAAGAGTAAAAAGATAATAATATGACACAGCTTAGAGGTAAAAATTTAGCATTGTTTTTCAAACTTGACTCATTTTTTTGAGGAGGTCGTGATGATCACAAACCCAGGCACCTGTCCAGGTGCTGACAGGTCCACGATGTAGCAGTGAGTGTATCCAAAGGGATGTGGTGTGGGATGAGAGTGCTCCACACGTGCCAGGTGTGCTTCCCTCACCCTGTCCCCAGACTGCCACCACTGTGTGCTGGTCACTCTCACTTTTGGACTGAGGGGTTCTGGCCGTGCTGGCATGGTCTGTTCACCTGCCTGACCCCAGGTGTCACATAAAGCAACCCTTGCTGACAGAACTAATGTGGAAGCACAAATGTTGGTGTACATCAGATGGATTTGCTTTCCTGCTCTTTCTTATGGGTCACGAGGTGAGGAAACCTGGCAACTCTGCAGAGCTGTGACCTGACACTTGTGATCATGTAGCACTTGGTCGTTTGCTTTTAGCACTTCCTCCCTTCCTGTGCTCTTTCCTGTCTTTTTCTGCACCAAAGAAATTGTGTCCATGTAAATACAGAAACAGTGATTTATTCAAAGTCCTTTTATAATTAGAATACTACAATATTTTTAATGGAATCTTATTGTCTAATGTGGGGGAAAGGGTTTCTGTTATGTCACAGCCATGTTTCAGTGGCTGGAAGCACAGCAGCCTGTCTGCCCCCAAGAGGAGTCCCTTGCTGTCCTGGCAGCCCAGGGATGCCTCTCAGTTGTAGGGTCAGGTGTTTGCCAGGCTTTTTATGTCCACATGGGGCTTTTGATGAGACCCAAAAGCAGATCCTTGAAACTAAACCCGAGGAGATTGTCCTGAAGGAATCTTTGCTCTCCTGCCTGTGATAAAGCAGTTTCCCAGAGCTGTCCCTCTGCACTCAGACTGGCTGGGTGCCTCAGGGGAGTAGTGAAGTCCCTTCCATGCCCTGAGGAGCCCTCCCAGGACAGAGCAGCAGCTTGGCCACTGCTCCTGGGGGCTGTGCAGAGCTGCTCACTGACCCTGACTTTTGAGGAGTGTTACGTGGGAGGTGGAGCTTAGACTCTGGAAATGTTCTAACTGGGCAGCAGGAGAAAGTCATGCCTCTGACACAGCTGAAACGTGGTTAGTTACTCCCCTGCCATGATGTGTGGGTGCTGTGGTCAGGTTCTCCTGGGAAGTCGTGGCCTGAGGTCTGTGACAGAACAGGAATTGTAGTTCTGGTTCAGTCCTGAAGTTCTTTGTTAACTGAACCCAGCTCCACTGTGTTGGAGGCTGATCTTCCAAGGGATTCTGCAGAGGCCCCAGATACAAAACCTGTATCCACTGCCTTCTCACTTCTCCTGCAAAGCCAGCTGGGTGATGCTGCCAGAAAAGAGCTCAGCTTGCAACTAGTGCTTTGTGTGCTTTTCCCCAAAGTGGTAACTGCCAGTCCAGCTTGCCTTCTCTCATCCTAACCCCCAGACCTGCATTTGTGTTCCATTGCTCCCTCCTCTGAGATCACAGGAGCTGTCTTGAGTGTGGGGTTAAATCTCACATGTTTCATGTTTGTGCAATATGAACTGTCTCACATTTCTATACTTAAAATATTTCCCTAAGCATCAGTCCATACATTACAAATGTAAATAAAGCTGCAACAACAAAATCACTTGACCCATTGGGTTTGTTTTTCTCTGAATGCAAGCTGCTTTCTGCTCCAGCACTCAGTTTGTCTTGGGCGTCTCTTGTGTGTGCAGCTCCTTCTTCTCTTTGGGATTTGTGTTGGTTTTGTTCCAGTTCCTTCCATGTTTCTTTTTAGTTTGGGCCCTCCCACATTATGTTTTCCTCAGAGCACGGGCAAGAATTAGCCAGTTGTTTAAAAACCTTATTTTCCCACACTTCTGGTTCATCCAGTGTTAGAATCCAGCCAGCTGCTTTTAGAAGCACTGAGCTCAGGCTCTTTGGGAAAAGGCAGGAGCTGTCAGTATTTTATAATCAAAACTGGGAAGCTTCAATGGAAGACCCAAACCTCTGGAGCACTTTTTTGGAAGGGCAAGGGTGCAAAGAGGGTTCTTCTTTACTGTGACAGGGACAGGCCCCAAAACAATTGTGGCAGGTTTTTTGCTGACATGAAATTTAAAGCAGGATTTCTATTTTTTCCTCCTGTTGCAGTCTAATTCCAAGTTAAATAATTGTAAGGTCCATGTCTCACTCATCAATAGCAGAACTCCTGTATCTGAGGGGTGCCAGGACTTCAGCTCAGATCTTTTCAGAGACTTGGAGTGTCTGGATTAGAATTGAGCCTCTTGCATTTTGTAGCAACAGTTCTATGGCTGAAATTGCCTTGATCCTCACCAGGCCCAAGAGGTTTAGGACCAGCCCTGAAGGGTCTTAGGGAAAGTCAGTGTCACACGACTTGGGATGATTTCATGAACACAGACCTTACATCCAGCATTTTTTTTGCCATTTTCTTAATGCTTTGCTTCTGTCTCGCTCCCTCCACCCTTTCCATCCCTCCCCTTGTCTGTCACCACACCTGCTCTCTCCTCCCGGGGGTTGTTTGTTCTGGAAAGCTACAGTCTGTGTGACAGCAATGATCTCCCACTGTGCGAAGCCTACTGGAGACAAGACTTTGCCACGCTGTCCCCGGAGAGCCTCTCGATGCCTCTGGCAGCTGCCGCAGCAGAGCAGAGCGTTGCCACCTCGCAGAGTTCCACCCCTTCGCACCCCCACGTGAACGGGCACGGGGCGGGCCCCGCCGAGCATTCCTGAAGAGGATCCGCTGCTGCCGGCGCGTTCCTGCCGCGGCCCCGCGCTGCTGGAAGTCTTCCTCCTGCTGTGCTGAGCAAGTGGCTCCTGCTGCCGGGAGGAGGCACTGGAGCTGTGCTGGCAGCGTTCTGCTCCCTGCATGGCTGCAGTGCTTCCTCCAGCACAGGACCTTGCCAGGAGCGTTCCTGTCCCGTAGGAGATAGAGATAAGTAGACACAAAGTGAATCTCGTTATAACAAATTAGAGTCAGGTTTGCTTTAACGCGATAGTTAAGTGTAGAGTTCGTTAGAAGTCCAGTTTGTTTCCATGTGAGTGTTGGGAGTTGAATTTCTTTGGGATAAACTTGAGCCAAATGTGGGGGCAGTGAGTGTGTGGGGGTTTTTACTCTGCCTCTCAAGGTTATTGACATTCTGGCTGCTTTAAAGCTCTCTCAGGATGGCATCTGACAACCTCTGGTCTACTGTAAAGAGTCTTAGAGTGTTTTTTCACTGTCAAAATGCTTTACAAACTTGAACTCTTGGCTTGGGAGGAGGCTCCCAGGAGATCCTTATGGAAGAGCAGTGTTCCCCTCCTGGAGGAGGAACAGGCAGACAGGGATGAGACTGAGGGATCAACGATGCCACTTTCTCCAAGCCACACAGAGAAGCAGTGTCATGCTTTAGTCAGTCCATTCCTTCCTCAGTGTTTACACAGAAATTCCTGTTAATACAGTCTGAGCTAACATGGAGCCACTGTTTATGTTGGCTTTTAGTTTTGTCTTAGGAAAAAATATTTGAGAGCAGTGAGGGATACTCGGTTACTCTCAGTTCCCTTCCAAAGAAACACGTTTGGTGCTTGGTCTGCAGCTGTTCAGCTCAGCACATCTTCTGCCCTTTCCTTTTGTGGAGGCTCTGCCCTGGCTCGAGCTGTGCAGGGAGATGCCACTGACCTGGAGCTCTGTCACCACAGCTCGGTGTCACAGAGCCACCAGTGCATTCCAACAGCTCAGCTGAGCTTCCCCAGCCTTCTGCTGTAATGTCTCATTTCTTAGGATGTGAATTTTGCCATTTTTTTTTGTTTCTTTTTCTTCCATTCCATTAATTTTTGTAATTAGGTGATTTAATAAAACTGACTGTTTTGTATAATTTTTAAGGCGTGTGTTTTCAGCCACGAGGCTTTGTGAAAGTGTCGTGAGCACAATATGAGCGTGCACATGCAATGGGATGAGGCTGTGAAAACCCTGCTGCCTGCAGCCCTTTCCGTACAGGGCTGCAGAAACCATCCCGAAACTCGCCCGTGCTCTGGAGACCTCACTCCCGTGCCGGGGGAAGCTCGGTTCTGTCCTCCAACAAAGGGAGGTTTGGCAAGGAAAGTCTGGGAGCTGCGACGGAGGTCAACTGGAGGCTGCCTGCGGCGCTCCGGGGGGATGGCTGGAAGGAACGGGGCTCGCCGGGCGACCCGCAGCCCCCCAGGAGAGCCCCGAGTAGCCCCGGTGTGGCCGAGCGATCCCCTCGGGCCGCGCTGGCCGTGCCGAGCCCGCGGCAGCCCCGGCGGGGGCGGCTCCGTGCGCCCGGCGCTGCCGTCACTTCCCGGCCGTCGCGTTTCAGCCTTCACTTCCTGCCGGGGCCTCCACGAGGAGGGCAGCGCGGTCCCCACGCTGCCCCGGGGCGGGGACTGCGCCTCTGGGACCGGGCCCGGGCCGGAATGGCCAGCCTGGCCGCCCAGGACTCCTACCTGCAGGGCTTGGCCAGGAGGGCCGGAGTGCAGCACGCCCCGGAGTCGCGGAAGAGGAAGTTTGGTACTGGAACTGTAACGCTTCGGTTCTGTCCTCTCCGGCCGGTTTGTGGGAGGCTGAGCGCGACAGTCGTGCCCCCGCGGGGTGCTTGGCCCGCGGTTGTGGCGTTTCATAAGAAAAAGCCCCATCTGCTGAAACGCGGAGCTCCCGAACACGTTGTGCACATTGTACTTGGGAGCCCTGGAAGTCAATGGACTCCATTCACTGTGGTGATAGATGTGGGAGAGCTGGGATTTTACAGAAGTGTGTGAGGATGTTTGCTCTATTTAAATAAATGCTAAAACATAACATTTTTGAACATTAAGATATGTCACTGCAATGCTGGAGCTTTAGTGTTCAGTAATAACTGAGTGTTATGAGTGAGAACGTAGCATTGTCCCCTTTCATGTAATTTGTTTTTGCCTTCTAGTGTCTAAGCCAGGCCAGCCCGAGGATGCTGGCAGACAGGTCAAGAAACAGAAGAAAAAGAAGCCCAGGAAGCAAGCTGAGAAGAAGAATGCTCCTGCAGCCAAGCAGGTGGTTTCTAACAGCAGTAAACCCACTCCAGGACAGAAGGCAGCCCCTCAAGCCAGCAAATCATCTCCACAGGCTGGTACACAGAACAGCAATGAGAGTTTGGCTACAGGTAAGAATTCCAGCTTTGCTGTGGTCTGATTAAAGTGACCTGGGCTGAGCTGGCTGCTTTTCAGTTGCTTCACACAAGTCTAGTTTGGAAAGCTTGAATAGAGAGCACCTTTGCTTATTCCATGTGCCCCAGAAGCTTTTGCCTACGGACAGGAATTTGTGCCATCACCACTGGGTGGCTCTCTGGAAACGGTGTTTAACTGAACTGCAGAGGTTTTGTGCGTGTGAGTAACTTTGAGAATTATATGTGGATGCAATCCCTGTCCTGCCAGTTCAGCTTTCCTTTATGACAATGAAAAGATCACAGAGAAAAGATGTCCTGAGCCTCTCTCTTTCCACAGGCTTGGTACTTGTCTTTGGCTTGCCAGGCAGCCCCAGGGCATGCCAGGCCACTGCTGGCAGTGTTGAATGATGAAAGGGGAAATTCTAAAGAAACCAGTGAAATAGAAAACTCTGGGTTTGTTTGGATTTTCCGTTCCATTCACAGCATATAAAGAGTTCCCAGAGTTTTTCCCATAGCCAGAGAAAGTGCTTCTGTTTAGCTGGTGCTGCTTTTTAAGTATTTTTATTTTCTCCCTCTCATTTTCAGGAAGTAAAAGCGAACTGAGTTCACCTTCTGTTTCTGCCATCAGTCTGTTGCGTCAGAGACTCCATGAGAAGATTAAAAAGGCTTCTGGACAGGTATGGAACACTGAATGTGTATCCTTATATGTGTTTATGCACTAGGAATTCTCTCCAGCCTCCCAGGGGATGTGTGGACAGGATATCACAGGGTTTGAGCTGATTCCATCTCATCAGGAATTGCCTGTGGGTATTGCCAGGTGACCTGTGTGTGTTTGTGGAAAAACCTGTGAGAAAAGGTGGGGTCAGCCTTGAAGAGAGCATGCCTTTGGTGATTTTTAGGAAAAAGCAAAGTAGTGAGAGCCTGCAAGGGAACAGCTACAGACTTTTGAGGGAAAGCACCGGGTTTGAAATGTTATTACTGTGTTTAGTGTCTCTAACGACTGAGTCACAGCTTCACATCCCAGGTGGTGCTTCTTAGGAGGAGTTTGAAATCAGGAACCTGGGCACAGCCCACTTTTAATTCTGCTTTATCCCTCTAAGGCTTCTCATGCATGTCCATCCTTCTCCTTAGGATAATGGCAAGGAATTAACCCCTGCAGTCCTGGAGAAGAGGCAGCGAAGGAAATATGAGAGAGAGAGAAAGAAGCGCCGGCGGAAGGAGTTGAAGATGAAGGCAAAAACGGAGAAGAAAGAAACTGAGGAGGTACCAGCAGAGCCAGAAAACAAAAAGGAGGAGAGCAAAGTTGAGGTTGTCTTCAACAGGGTTGAAGTTCATGAAGAGAATGAGTTGAACAAGATCCAGAAGAAGAAAGAGAAGAGGAAAGCGGTGAAAGGCAATATCACTCCTCTGACAGGCAAGAACTACAAGCAGCTGCTGAGCAGGCTGGAGATCAGAAAGAATAAACTGGAGGAGCTCAAGGAGAAGGACGAGAAGAAAGCTCAGGAGCTGGAGACCAAGATAAAATGGACAAATGCTCTCTATAAGGCAGAGGGGGTGAAGATCCGTGACGACGAGGAGCGCCTGAAGGAGGCCCTGAAGCGCAAGGAGAAGAGGAGAGCCCAGCGCAAGAGGCAGTGGGAGG
This sequence comes from Notiomystis cincta, assembly GCA_013398075.1. NCBI lineage: Eukaryota > Metazoa > Chordata > Aves > Passeriformes > Notiomystidae > Notiomystis > Notiomystis cincta. The sequence continues at coordinate 47,850 of VZRX01002171.1, forward strand.
AACGGACTGTGAGGGTGGTGGAAAAGATGCAGCAGCGGCAGGACAAGCGCCAGAAGAACATCCAGAAGAAGAAGAAGGAGAAGATAGAGAAGAAGAAAGCCAGGGCCCGGAAGAAGGGCCGAGTTCTGCCAGAGGACTTGAAAAAAGCTGGGTTAAAGTGAGCGAGGCAGCCGCTCCTGGCACTGGGGTTCCAGGGTGGGGTGTCTGTCTGTCACACAGGGCTGTGTGTCACTCTCCAGGCTGTGGGGCAGGCACTGCCACAGCTTCCCAGCCTCATCATGTTAAAAAGACATTTGTATGTTTGTTAATAAAGTTTTCTATCCCAAAGAAACCCCTTCTGGCTGATGTCTAATAGGAATTACTGTTTTTCTAAAGGGGGATGTCAGTGGCTGTCACTTCCTCTGATGGGCAGCACAGTGTCTTCTTTGCATCCCCTGGGAATAAGGAAACAAAAAGGCAAAAAGACCAAACATGGGATTCATCTCAACACAAAGACACTGCAGATACTGTAAAACCTTGCTTAATATGAACTTGGATGATGCCTTTGGAAAGGAGAGTGCATCTGGGATACATTTGTCCTTCCCATCACAAGGAAACTGGAAATCCATTTTAGGCAATACTGTTCATGTATCTTTTAAGTTAGGTTTTATCAGCATTAGGTCAATATAGACATAAACACACACATGTACACATGCATGGATTTATTGTGGAGCTAACTGATCTCTGGCTCATCCATAGGACACACTGATCTTATGGTAGAAGGATTTGGCTCCAAGTCTAATTTTGGCAGTAATAAAAAATTAGGCAAAAAAAAAAAAAGATTTCTGGCAACCACAGGTGCCTGCAAGGGTTTCCTCTCTGTGCAGTTCATCAGTGCAAAATTGTGTTTGGTCACTACCAATTTTGTCCTTTATTGTTGTTTATACAGAAATAAAAATGGAAATTTGAGCAGCTGTTTGCCCAGCCTAGGAGAGAAAGTACAGCTTGGCTGCTGGCAATTCAGCCTGGGGAAGATTGGTTGGAGCAATCCATCCAGAAAATAAAGCAACTCTGCCCCTGAGATCAGTCAAACCTTGCTGATGCCCTCCAGATCGTGGTTGGTGTGAAGTGACAATTTGTGCTGAGGTCAGAGATGTTACAGAGTCCAGTTGAATTCTCTACTCTCTCGGTCTGGAGCATTGGAAGAAGCTCTTTTCTGCCTTGTCGACAAAGCTGCTGAGTGTGCTGTGAGCGAAACGCGGGCTGTGCTTCCCGGCTGGGTCCCTGCCAGAGCCCAGGTGGCTCCGTGGCGCAGCTGCAACCCGAGACCGCAAAGGCGGGAGCCGGGCGCCGATTTGTGCTGAAGTTCCTGTTCAAGCCTCAGGTGTGACCGAGCATTTGTGTCACGGGAGCCAAAGGCAGCCTGTTCCACACCAGAATCCAGCAAGGAAACCTCTCCTTGGGCACAGAGGGAGCCCTCCCCACGGATATCTCCTCTTTCTTCACGTCCTGGAGAGCCCTGCGCTCACAGCTCGCCACTTCAGTCGTAGGAGTCTGAAATACACGTTTGGAAATCTGAAATAGTTGCTCTGCAAAGAATATTTTCCATGGAACGGTCTACAAGTGAGGTATTTATCAGCTGTCCAGAATGCTTTCCAAGCAGGGCTTGAAGATAAAGTAGTGCTTTGTTCCAGGAGGTCAAGCAAGTTCATTTGGGAGTAACAGAGCTACTTTCAGCCATATCCCTTTTAAAAAACTCTCTGAACATATTCGAGGAACCTGAGTAACTGTTAAAAATGCTTTAGCTATGATTTCTCTTTGGCTGGAGATTCTTTCCTTTGCTGCAACCACATCTATTTCATTTTTGTTTGTGTTCTATTTAATTTTTGTTTGTGTTCATGGTGAGCTGTAAATCAGTTGAGTTAAATCTCAGTGAGATGGTTTTAATGCAAAAGATGTTCCAATCTCAGCTGGCTCCAGTGCTCTGGAAGGTTTGTACCACAGAAACTGAAGCAAAGGGGTGAATGCATCAGCTGTGCTCCTAATGATGTAATATTTCAAAATATGTGTATTTGTCTTCCTGAGGGATTAGATGTTTACTCTGTAAAGACACATGGAAGTACTCTGTGCCCATTACAACAGCTGAAACTGCACTATAATAACCAGAACACCCACATCTCTTTTAATTCTGTGTTAATTTTACTGTTCAATTTGAGGATAATTATTAGTTCCCTTTTTTCTCTCTGTTCTTGATCGTCTGTCCCTCCCCATTGCCCAAGTCCTATCAGCCTCTGTATGCCATGGAGAAAAGAGCACGGGTCAGGTGCACAAAATGGGAATCCTCAGGAGACTCTGCAAAGTGAGACTGGTTTTGTGTTCCTTTTTGCTTTGGGTGGAAATGTTGAGAGGATATTTATGCAATTGGAAAGTGGCATCAAGCTGGGAGGGGCTGCAAGCCCCAGGGAAAACAGGATTCAGTCAGGGCTCGATGTTTTAGGAAAACAAAGGGCCTGAAAATTGAGTTTGTTTTCATGAAGTCAAGTACAAGGTTTTCTATGCCACAGACCTGGCTGGGAGAGGTTCCATAGAAAACATGGATTATATTTGGCCACAGGCTGAATGTCATCCCAAAGTAGGCAAATGTCCTGTGGCAATGTATGAACTGTGACAGCATTTCAGTTCTGGGGGGTCATCCAGCTTTCCTGAACAGTGCTGAGAGCTCAGCAGGAGAATTTGGGTTGCTTTAACAACAATTTCACAAGAATGGGCTGATTAGAGAAAGTCCAGTCAGAACTGACAGAAATAATCCCAGATCTTCAAGTTAGAAAATTACAAAGAAAGATCGAAGGAGATCACAGAAGAGAGGAGGGAAGGAAACATCAGAGCCCTCAGGTATGGAAAGGGAGACTGCCCAGACCTAAACTGCAGCTTGTGAGAGCCTGGCTGGAAATTTGGAAGCCTGCTGCTGAGAAGGGCTGTCCTACCTGCCCTGTGTGCAGTCAGCTCTCAAAGAATGGCTGAAAAACAGCTCTTTGAACCCCCCTCTGCACATCTGTCTGCTTTGCATGTGCTGGAAGCAACCAGCACAAGGTAAGAAACGTGGCCCTGACAAATCCTGGCATCAGCATAGCAGCTCTCATGACACAACTAGCACAGGAATGAGCTAAAACTGGTCAAAACACAGAATAACAGCTAGAGGGGGAAGGCTGTTTGCACTTCCTTCTGTGTTTGTGGAGCTGCAGCATTTTTAGGCAAGAATCCAGAACTGCTCAGCACAAATCCACGAAGGCTTTAAGTGGTGGAAGGCCTTAAGACATATATATTTTTATATATATATATATATATATATATATATGCACACACATACATATATATATGTGTACATATATAGTTAGTCATTATTTTTAAGTAGGATTTTGTGATGCATCCTGGTGAAAGCTAATTAGGTTGTCTCACAGGAAAGTGAGGGAGAAGGTTTCTGTGTGATACAGTAAAGCAAATTAAAGAACCTTTTGCCACTTGTCTTTTTCCAGCCAAAGAAATTAAAGCAAGAAAATCACATTGGCACTGTCCTATGCCTTACCAAGAGCGAGTAATGATCTCTGGGATTACTCCAGCACCCTCCCACTAATATAAATACTACTATCTTTATAACTAGAATTGGTAAACAGCCTTTTATTTGGTTTTTTCCTCCTGCAGGCTCTAGAAAGTACAAACTTCTAACTGGAAATGCATCTGGTCCCTCCAGCCAGCCCAGAAGAGTGCTTGCTATGGAGGGTTGGGTCCTGAGACAGCAGAAGTGAAATGAAAAACACAGGAGCCTGATCCAACAGCTGCCTGGTTCTGTCCTCACTGAAGGTAATAACGAATGGAATAACAATTAACATGCCTTGGAGGCCCCATGCAAATGCTTTGTGTGTCACAGGGACCAAAGTTCACCCTGTGGGCACCTTTGCTTCCCTGTGAGCAGAAGAAGAGATTAATTTGAGCTTTTAAGGTGAATCTGCTGTGCTTGGGAAAGTTGATTTTCAAGGCTGTTATAGAGGAAATAACTCCTTTGGTTTAATCTTTACCCCCCGTGCATTAGGGCTGTGAAATGGTTCTTTGCTGGTCTCACACCTGGGCTCACCTTCCCTCCAGGCCCTTTGCAGGGAGTGCCTCTGGTGTGTCCTGGGCTCTGAAAGGTGCAGTTTATCAGCTGAGGTGATAACTGTGTTAGCTCTCTGATAGGCTCCCACTGCTGAGTGGATCCAGGAGCAAAGGGTGGGTGCTGGAGGTGAAAAAATGCAATCCACAGAAGGTGGAATCAAATCAGAACAGCTCCCCATGCTCTGCCCCTGGGGTTAGAGCTCCCTGAAATGGAGAACTTTGCTCAGAGGTGTTACAGGGGCTGCCTCAGTGCCCAGGCTCTTCCACATTTATCACTTCAGAAGGGCCAAAAGAGAAACTCCTGAGACATTTCATCCTCCTCTGAGGAAACAATCAGTTTCTCTCAGAGTGAGATACTTACAGCCCTCTTCCCTTTATTTTTATTCTTTACAAAGTGAAAGCTGCTGAAATTCAGAAGTCACCCTTTCTTCTGCTCCAGAAGATATGGTTCCCAGGAAAGTGCTGGTGGGATCTCTTGTTCTTCTGGGTGTTGTTGCTGCAGTTTTCTGGTAAGCATTTGCTGGCCAGCTCAGTGATATCTGAAAGGTGTATCCTGGGTATATCCTGTGGTAAAACTCCTAGGAGCAGAAAAAGAAAGGCTGTGCATTCTATGAGAAGCCCCTGTTTGAGCTGCAAGAAAGAACAGCAATTTGTGTAACAGATAAAGGAGCATTGGTAGAGGGAGAAGGCCCTAAGGGAGAGAGGAAAAAAGAGCAATTGTGTCCAAATCAGGCTGCTAACACCATAGAGGCTCACAAACAAGTGCTGAGGTATAGAATATTCCAGTTACATTTCAGCTCAGGCCTTAACAGAGGTGATTATCTGCCCAAACTCACTCCAGTGTCACCAGGACACCATCAGTCACTGCAGCTTTCAAGCACTGAGAATTTTGTGACTGAATATTCTGATGAATGTTCTAATGTTAAAATGTGGACACACGAGATCCTACACTCATTAATAAAGCAGACATGGAGTTAGCCAGAGTTACCCCTCAAAATCCTGGCCAGGTCCTTATGTGATCTTGGAAAATCCTAGGAGGAAGATTTCCTTCCACATTACCTATCTCAAAACGTTTCTCTGCTCTCTCAGGGCTAGAGTTGGGAGTGGAAAACTGCACTACCTGCCCTACTACCTTCCCTGCCCTGACATCTTGTGAGTATTTTGTTTTGTGTTTAATGAGTAACACAGATCATTGTTACAGCCCTGTTCCTCACTGACAGCACACACAGTGACTAACAAGCTGCTTGTTCTTTATTTATGAACCTGTAATTAGTGACTCTCTTAAAACAAGAAGCTAACAATGCTGTTTGGGCCTGCCTGCCCTGCAGGACAGCTCTGGGTCTGCCCAGGTGAGGGAGGCTTTGTTTGTTGTGGGTCACAGAGCCCAGGACTCAAGGGTGTGACTCCCTTATCAGGGTGTAATCACACACCTGCACACACACACACTGTGCTTTAAGTACCCACTCCCTACACAGAGACACCTAAACCAGAGAGGTGAGCTGGACAGCCCAGGAGGAGCTCTGGCACTGCCAGGAATAACCCTCCCAGTTCTCATCATGCTCCTGTTCTCTCTCTGTTCTGTGCTCTCCTCCCACTCTGGCTGTGTTTGTGCCCTGGCAGCACTCAGGCTCTTCTGAGGGGAGCTGCTTCTGAGCTTCCTTGCAAGCTGCAAACTGAGGTACCCAACCAGCCTGGGGGCCAGGAGCTCTCCCAAAGCTGCACAGAGAGAGAATGAACACTGCAGCAGCCAAGGACATGGCCCCAGTGACCTCCTCACTGCACCAGAACTGGGGCATGGCAAGCCACACCTTTCCCATCCCTCACCATGACCTACTGTTCTTGTAAAAACAGAACAAAACCATATAAATATAAAAAATGATGTTTCACTGAGGTATTTCTGGTTATTTCAACCCATTCCAAACCACTGTGTGTGGTCAGGCACTTCTTTCTCTGAATGCTGTTGGAAATGTGGTGTATTCCAGGCAGTTCAGCCCTCCAGGTGACCAGGAACAGTTTTGCAGGGAATGGAGCACATACAGGACCAGTTGTGACAGTCCCATGTGGATTTGACCCCCAAACCCTGATTTCCCCACAGACTGGGATTGCTGCCAGCATCTCCCTGTCCCTCCTGTGCTGTGTGTTCTGTCCCAAAGCTCTCCCTTGCCTGGCAGCCCTGGGAGGTGTGTGCAGGTGATGCCTAACCCTGGACCAGGCAGTGTCCACAGCAGCTGGAGCAGGATTTGGACAGCTGTCAGTGCAGCAGCAGCTCCTGGAGCCAAACTTGGTTGATATTTCAGGAAAAGCATAACAATCCCTTTCTTTCCCCACTCCATCATGCAGCTCCATGAAACTCCAATACACAGAAGAGAAGCTAATCCAGCTTTTCCCCCAGTAAGTACTGGCTTTTTATCTCCTGACCTTTAAACTGCTGTTCCTCTCTTCCAGGCACATTAATGTATTATTCAATGGATATTTCTTCCCTTTTACAGATTATTTTATCAGCAGCCAAGAGTGCTGGCGCCAAAGTAAGTTTCTTTGTTTGAACTTTGTTTCTGCTGACTTTGGTTTGGGCACTTTGCAGCACTCAGAGCTCTCAAGTCCTGGGGCACACTGAGCAGGGCCCTGCTCCATGACAGGACCCACAGGGGTGTGGCAGCAGCTCTCTGTGCTGGGTTTGGTTCCTGTACACTCATTAACACCCTTACTGCTAATTCCCAGTTATTCCACTGGCACACACTCACTCAGGTGGCCAGGAAGTCTTTTGGAGATGGGAGATCTGTAATATCTGTAAGACAGAGGGAAATACCTTCCAGAGCTGTGCTGCAGCTGGAACCAGCTGTGGGAGAGCTCTGAACCCATTTCAGGGCAAAATAAAGCAGGTGCTTTGTGTGACCTTCAGCAAACACAGACAGACCTCTGGGACACAGCCAAAGCAGGGAGTTTAAGGGGAGATTTGGGACAGGAAAGGACTGGGAGGTGAGCTGGACAAAGTCTCTGTGCAGCTCAGGTTGTTACAGCTCCTGTGACCTGACTTTTATCTCAGTTCACCTTCAACAACCACATTCTTTTGCACATTAACCAACACACCCTGTTGGTACACA